>JAPMUY010000095.1:127500-130000 GCA_026901105.3 Galaxias olidus | reverse complement strand
AACGCTGCATTGTGGGAGTTATGTGTGAAAGACATGCATTGTACACGGGGACAACAAGCTGTTTTAATGTCACTACCCTGGGGATGTGTGCGCCTGTGTGTCTTTGTGTGTGTTTTATCAGATATATGTGTGAGAGTCTTAAGTAACCTAAACCCTTTTAGATGATTGTGATGACCTCGTCCATCTTTTGTATTTTTTTTAATTTTTTTATGAAAAGCCAAAGTAATCAAGACAATGGTTTTTCATTCCAAATCTAATCCCATCGCCTCCTCCCCCGTCCTCTCTTCCATTTTAAAATGACTCCCTGCTCCAGGTCCCCGACACAGGGCACAGTGGAGGAGCAAGGGCCACGCGGGACACAGTTTCCCCCGTGGGTCACAAGGAAGCCATACTGTAATGAGAAACTGTGGCGCACAGCAACGACATTGGCCTCAATGCTGAGTAGGCACAAAATGGCCGCCAAGCATGGACCAACTGACTTGCATTTCTAACAGAGGAACAACAGCACTATTATGCCACTGATACTAAGAGAGGAGAGGGGTTGTTGTGACGCAGACATGGGGGAAGGGCAAGCCTTATTCCAAGGCTTGTATTAGTATATATTGCCATGACAACACTATAAGCATATCACTGTGTAGTCTTCTCTGTACTCTGTACTCTGTACCCTGTGCTTGGAAAAACGGCTGTGCAACATTTCCTTCTGAATATGTACTACATGTTATGAAACAGCAGTGTGATGTATTATTCTGAATGTGTAATACCTGCTATAGTGCAGTATAGTAATCCATTATTCGGGTCCATATGGTGAGCCCCCCCCCCCCCTGCTCTCTCTCCCCCTCTGCCCCCCACCCCCCCATCCAGAATATTACAGAAGTACTACCCGCTCAGCCAATGCAAAGCCCAAGCACTTTGAAAAAGCAATACATTATTTATCACCTCAACCACCTCTACAGTTCTTTTATTGCAATTGCAATATTTTCAGTGCCAAGAACCGCCACTTAAAAACTGTATGTGTGTATGTGTGCATATCTTCTGTCTTCTGTGGAAACTTGTGCGTGTGTGTGTGTGTGTGTGTGTGGCGACAGCATATCTTCTGTTGAAATTTGAGTGTGTGTGTGTGTGTGTGTGTGTGTGTGTGTGTGTGTGTGTGTGTGTGAAACGTGTGTGTGTGTGTGTGTGTGTGTGTGTGTGTGTGTGAGAGGTCTCCTCAGGACAGCCCTAACACTAATATGACTATAGATAACTGTTTCTGACTCAGTCTGTCTCTGTGCGTTCTGCTCCCACCCCACCCTGGCTGCCATGGCGACCCACAATGGGCTTTTTCTCTGGATGCCCACATTACCCTGCTCAGCAGTGGGGACCAGCTGAATAACTGTGTCATTAGGCGTGTGTGAGTGTGAGTGTGAGTGTGAGTGTGAGTGTGAGTGTGAGTGTGAGTGTGAGTGTGAGTGTGTGTGTGTGTGTCCCCTCCTCATTCCAGGCTCAGATTACTACATAGACACAAGGTGAAGTGCAGCGATACAGCCAAAAACACGTGCAAAACAACCCAACGACATATCTGGAAGCGATCCATAATTCCTTTGCTGCCATGGCGCTCTTCCCCTGGTGGTCTGTGTGCATCAATGGATCAGCCTGGGGCCCAAACTCCTAACCCAATGTTTGGGTTACCTACGTGGAAGGCTGGCTGAACATTTGCAAAGGCTCCCCAGGGTGCACTACAAAGCTTTTGTTACTGCGCTCCTGGAAAAGAGAAGAGGAAGGGATATTTTGAAAAAGAGGGGGGGGGGGGGGGGGGGGGCAGAGGGAAAGAGAGAGAACGGAGGGAAAGAGAGAGGAGATGGAGGGAACGAGGGAGGAGTCGGAGGGAAAAGAAGAGAGTGAAGGGATTAGGGGGACAGAAATAGAGGAAGGTAAACAGAGAGTGAGGAGGAGAAAAAGTCTCTCTTCAGATTTCTCTTTTGATTCCAGGAGTTCCACAAACAAAGAGACATTATTGCTTTCAGTTGTGTCAACAGTGGACTAATATGAGGAGGAAGGACATAGTTAGCCCAAAAGTTTCCTCCCAATCTCCGTTTTGGTTTTTTGCTCTCGACCCGGAGTCTATTTCCATTGGCTGGCTGGGACCCGGAGTCTATTTCCATTGGCTGGCTGGGACCCGGAGTCTATTTCCATTGGCTGGCTGAGGAGTCTATTTCCATTGGCTGGCTGGGACCCGGAGTCTATTTCCATTGGCCTGTTGTTTGGTTGTTGTTCTCACCTCCACCTCATCCCTCTGTTCCCTTGCCCTTTAATAACCAGGTATTCCTTTCTCTCCTTTTATTTCCCTCTTGTGTGTCTGTTGTGTGTTTGACCAGAGGAGGGTTTTGTAGTTCTGCGGCCCACGCACCTGGAATGCCCTGCAGGGAGCCTTTTGATGCAGAGCTTGTGGTTTACGTTCAGAGCCAATCTGTTTTTAGTGAGTGTGCAGCGTTTTCTGCTCGCTGCAGCCTCCAGAGGCAGT
>JAPMUY010000095.1:117500-125000 GCA_026901105.3 Galaxias olidus | reverse complement strand
CTATAAGACATGTAGTCTCCTCTATAAGACATGTAGTCTCCTAGCTAAGACATGTAGTCTCCTCTATAAGACATGTAGTCTCCTCTATAAGACATGTAGTCTCCTAGCTAAGACATGTAGTCTCCTCTATAAGACATGTAGTCTCCTCTATAAGACATGTAGTCTCCTAGTTAAGACATGTAGTCTCCTCTATAAGACATGTAGTCTCCTAGCTAAGACATGTAGTCTCCTCTATAAGACATGTAGTCTCCTAGCTAAGACATGCAGTCTCCTAGCTAAGACACGTAGACTCCTAGCTAAGACATGTATTCTCCTAGTTAAGACATGTAGTGTCCTCCTATAAGACATGTAGTCTCCTCTATAAGACATGTAGTCTCCTAGCTAAGACATGCAGTCTCCTCTATAAGACATGTAGTCTCCTAGCTAAGACATGCAGTCTCCTAGCTAAGACACGTAGACTCCTAGCTAAGACATGTATTCTCCTAGCTAAGACACGTAGACTCCTAGCTCTAGGCGATAATCTGTCCGGTCAGGAAGGGTGTTTCTGTGTCTGGTGACGATCCATATGGACTTCACAGAGAGTTTTCTGAAACAGCGTGGATTTCTCTCCCTTGTCTTTCGTTACCCCGCCCCTTCCTCCATTACTCTCTACTCCCACCGTTCTGATCCCTCCTTCATTCTTCTCCTCCCTCCGATGGACCGCATCGCTCTATCACTTCCCCCACTCCCATCTTTTCCCTTTCGCCTTTCTTTCACCCCCCCTCTCTCTCTCCCTCCCCCCCCCCCCCCCCCCCATCTTCAACCTCTTTCCCCAGCCGTTTGCTGTTCTCTCTCTCTTTTCTGTCCTTCTTTTCATAGCGCCCTAGTCCCCTGGGGTTTTTGCTCGACGGCGTACTTGAGATTCATGCAGTGCATTGTGGTCAACCTTATTTTCTACCTTTCCCTTGTGATTGTATTGGTTGGGTAGGGGATGGGGGTGGGGGGACCTTTGTGTGTGTGTGTGTGTGTGTGTGTGGGGGGGGGGGGGTGATGGATTAAAGAGTAAGAATAGACATTGCACTGTAAGCAGCAGCAGCTGTCCTCCTTTCTCAAGAGAGCCCAGGCTGCACTGGTTTATACAAAAATAAATAGAAGAGGAAATCCAAATCAGCAGAGATTTTAGGAGAGCTAGAATTCAGGGACGTGAAGGTCAAAGGTGAAATAAGAGAGGATTGTCTCTTGAACATTGGGTTCTTTCCAAATGGAGTTGTGGTAGTAGAATCATTAGTTGTTATTATTATTATTATTATTTTTTTTTTATTGGTAGTAGCTGTAGCAGCAGTAGTAGTAGTAGTAGTAGTAGTAGTAGTAGTAGTAGTAGTAGTAGTAGTAGTAGTTGCAGTAGTAGTAGTAGTAGTAGTAGTTGTAGTAGCAACATTAGTTGTTGTTGTGCATTACTATTATTATTATTATTATTATTGGTAGTAGTAGTAGCAGAAGCAGTAGCAGCAGTAGTAGTAGTAGCAGTAGTAGTAGTCGTAGTAGTAGTAGTAGTAGTAGTAGTAGCAGTAGTAGTAGCATCATTAGTTTTTGTTGTTTATTACTATTATTATTATTGGTAGTAGCAGTAGTAGTAGTAGTAGTAGTAGTAGTAGTAGTAGTAGTAGTAGTAGTAGTAGTAGTAGTAGTAGTAGTAGTAGTAGCAGCAGTAGTAGTAGTAGTAGTAGTTGTAGTAGTAGTAGCAGCAGCATTGTGTTTTAGAAGTGATTCAGAGATCTCCATTGGTCACAGAGGTGGGAGATAAACCAATCAAGGTCAAACAGGATTTAGGGAAAACGACTGCTGATTGGTCGAGGCTGTTGGAGACTATTGAAGATTTTTATTATCGAGGAATAAAACATCAGAATTGTTTGTTTTTTTGCCAGAAAATTTTCCTAGAAAAGCTTGGGTTGGTGAAAATATGAGAGTATGAAATATTAAAATCCCCTTCCTCCATACATCTCTGCTGCCTATCGCTCCTAGTCTGTTGGTGCCTTGTTTCTCTGTGCCATTCATCCTCAGTACTTCATAAATAGTGAATGAAACTATTCATTGTATTATGATATTATCATATTATAACGACCTGAAAGCATTCATCCTCAGTACTTTATAGATAGTGTAGGAAACTATTCAAATGACCTGAAGGCATTCGTCAACACTACATCACTATGTAAAGTTTGTGTGCTAAAGTCATATTTTTTTCTCTCTCTCTCTCTCTCTCTCTCTCTCTCTCTCTCTCTCTCTCTCTCTCTCTCTCTCTATGTCTCTCTCCCTTTCTCTCTCTCTCCCTCTCTATGTCTCTCTCTCTCCCTGACGGCAGGATGAAAATGCGTCGTCACAGAGTGTTCTTGCTCTGCACAGTGGGTCTGTGCGTCATCTCCTTCCTGCACTACTACAAGGCCCTGCACTACGTGTCCCTGCTGAGGGAGCTGTCCGCTCCGTACCCCAACATCAAGTCCTTCATCATGGTCACCGGCTTCTTCTGGCGCGAGAGGGGCAGTGCCGCCACACCGCTAAGCTCCGCCTCCCCGGAGGAGGCCCCTCCCTTACCCGTGCTGCGCCCCTCCGACCACAAGCCCCGAGGGGCAGGGGGCAGGGGGCCCGGCGGGGGGGTGGAGGACTGGGGCGGGGAGATGAGGTTGAGGGAGGAGCCGGTTCCGCCTCACCCCTGGGGGAGACCGGAGGAGCCGAAAAGAGGCGACATCGTGCCCGCTAAGGTGAGAGCTGAGGCAACACCTTGGCAGAGCTAGTTCAGGCAGGCCACTCAAACACAGCATTTATCTGTGCCACATCAATCAACCAGTCGCATGCGCTCAGTAGTTTCAACGCGGTCTACTTAACTGCAGTTCACTCACCACACTCGCTCCTACAATAACTGCTCCCTGTTGCACCGCACTATGCACCTGTTCATGCTGCTGCCCACCTCCACCCCAGCTTACACCTATTTAGGGTCTGTTGCACTGTATCCGATGGGGGATTCTGCAGATATTCGCTTCCTAACAAAGGTTGTTCATTTAGCGTTTGTATTAGACCCCGGGCGAGGAAGCAATCAGAGCAGCAGACCCTTGACGACATTCTTCAATGTATTACCAAGTATTGCAATAAACTGTTAAACCTATCGCTAGTTGTTGTCCTGACTGAAAAGAGGGTTCACTAAAACGAACAGTTCCATTTATTTCCCTATTTCCCAATTCGCTCTGTTACTGATTTAACCGTCATAGATTTTGAATCTCTCACTGAGATGGTTAGCGCTGGCCACTCAGCCAATAGGATATCAGAGCTGTACGCTGTCACTTTCCCGGGGATTTCTATATTTCTATGGCGTGAGACGGATATCATGTCGGACCGATGAAAGGAACGGCTGGGAAAATGAGCACGCCTCAGTTATCTTCCTCTTGGCTTTTCCTTTGTGTAATCCACAGGTGTATTGTGTTGCCTGAGAAACCAGTCCTCTGCATTCTCATAGAAACCATTGTGAGGACTATCAGGTACTTAGTGCTGATACTGTCAGCTCGTGGGAGGAAGAGATAAGGACCAGTGGGATTTGATAGGGAAATATTAGTCTTTGGAGGCTGATGAAATTAGTTCAGATAAGGTGATGTCATTGAGTTGACAAATGTTAGTTTAAGAAGTTGGTGAGGAAAGGAAAAGAGGGGGGCTGGGGGGAGGGTGGGGGGTAACAATACGTTACAGTACCTGTAACACAATACGGTTACACATACTAAACACGATTTGTATTAAACTGTTCTCCTTCTTTGTTGTTTTAGGAGCCAAGTGAGGACCTCCATTTTGGATCTTGGAACCCCAGTCACTCAGCCCAGCCTGCCAGGCCTGATCCCGCAGCAGACAGGTTCATGGCTGGGGCGCAACCGAGAGCGGCGTACCCTAAAGCGCCCTCCGCGGACCCTTTAGAAACACTAGGAGATCTCCACACCCGCACACACCAGCTCCGGGACGACAGGACGCAGTACTTTGTCCGGACCAAAGCCGGCGCGCTCTGCTTCAGACAGGGGACGGAGGTGGCCCCTCCGAGGGAGGACGCGGGAAAACAAGGGGTGCCCCCGGCAACTGGGACGGGGACAGGAGCCCGCGCCGGCCAGCGGAAAACCCTGGAGGTTCACCAGCAGCAGCAGCAGCAGCAGCAGCCACCCACCTCCAGCCCTCCCAGGGCCAGGCCCAGGCCCAGAGGGGGTAAGAGGCTGGTGAAGTGTGTGTGTCGGTCGGGTTGGCACGGCCCGTACTGCGGGGTGCCCACCATGGTGTACCACTCCAACCTGCCCACCAAGGAGAGGCTGACGCCCAGAGCCACGCCCAGGAGGGTCATCAATGCCATCAACGTCAACCACGAGTTTGACCTGCTGCACGTGCGCTTCCACGAGCTGTCCCAGGCCGTGGATCTGTTCCTGGTGTGCGAGTCCAACTTCACAGCGTACGGAGAGAGACGACCGCTAAGGTCAGAAACAAAACAACACCCTCTTTATTCTTTTACTTTACTTACTATTACTCTTTGTGTGTGTGTGTGTGTGTGTGTGTGTCCACAAATAGATTTTTTTGAGCTTCTTGTTACTTTCTTTCCTTACACAAAGTTTGAATGCGCCTTTGAATGTTAACTATCTGAAAAAAATCCCTCATTTTCCAAATGCAGGATAGGGTTTTACAATATTAGCTTTTGCAGATTTATCATCGGGGTTTTCAAGAAAGCTCTTTTCTGGAATTGACCCGGCAACAATTCCCAAGGGATCTACAGTGAGCTCTGACTTCTCAGAACCACGCCCCTTAATTTCTGCTCGTTGCACGGTGAGATGTCTCAGAAAAAAAGTGTATCGTGTCAATCCCTACTCTATTCCTGCTGGGTTGGAACTGTCCGCTCAGCAGGAAGCCGGCGCTGGGTCTAGAACTGTGATTTTCTTTCTTTACTATGCTGGTTGGAAACTACCCGCTCTGCCCTTGTTTCAGAGGTATTATTGTCTTTGTTTGGAAGCCCAGTTGAGATATTTTCTGTTTTGCCACAGCCACTGGCTACTTCTCTCTTTCGGCTGTATTCTGACGTGGCTCATGTTCTCACCAATAATAGCTCAGAATAATGACTTTTGATCCATGACCTGACCCCCTGTCCCCCCTCCCCGTCCCCCCTCCCCGTCCCCCTTCCCAGGTTTCTACGGTTGCTCCTCAACGGAACATACGACTACGTGCGCCACAAGATCCTCTACGTGTTCCTGGACCACTTCCCCGATGGCGGCCGGCAGGACGGCTGGATAGCAGACGACTACTTGCGGACCTACCTGACACGTGACGGCATGTCCCGGGTGACGGGCGTCCGCCCCGACGACGTGTTCGTCATCAACGACGCCGACGAGATCCCGGCCAGGGAGGGGCTTCTCTTCCTCAAGCTGTTTGACGGCTGGACAGAGCCCTTTGCTATACATATGCGCAAGGTAGGGGGGTGTTTGTCTGTGTGTGAGTGTTGGTTTGCTGCAGGCGTGCTTCACATGCAAATAGTACACTAGAAAAGGATATAACAATCTATTCACCCGCATTGTATGCATATTATATTATATTGCATTATGCTATGCTATGCTACATTATATTACCTTACGTTATATTATATTACATTACGTTATATTATGTAATAGTGTATTATATTATATAGCATTATGCTATGCTATGCTATGCTATGTTATATTACATTACGTTATATTATATTACATGATGCAATATATTATAGCGTATTACATTATATCACATTATGCTATGCTATGCTACGTTATATTACATTACGTTATATGATATTACGTGATGTTATATTATAGCGTATTTATATTATATTGTATTATGCTATGCTATGCTACGTTATGCTATGCTATGCTACGTTATATTACGTAACGTTATATTATATTACATTACGTTGTATTATGTTATAATGTATTATATTATATTACATTACACTATGCAATGCTATGCTACGTTATGCTATGTTATGCTATGCTACAGTGCTGTGAAAAAGTATTGCCCCCCTTATAGATTTCTTTTGTTTTTGCTTCTTTGTCACACTTACATTTTTCAGATCATCAAACAAATATTAATATCAGACAAAGACAACCTGAGGGAATACAAAATGCAGTTTTTAAATGATGATTTAATTTATTAAGGGAAAACAAGCTATCCAAACCAACCTTGCTCTATGTGAAAAAGTAATTGCCCCCTAAACCTAATAACTGGTTGTGCCACCCTTGGCGGCAACAACTGCAATCAAGCGTTTGCGATAACTGGCAATGAGTCTCACATCGCTGTGGAGGAATTTTGGCCCACTCTTCTTTGCAGAATTGTTTTAATTCAGCCACATTGGAGGGTTTTCGAGCGTGAACGGCCTGTTTAAGGTCATGCCACAGCATCTCAGTCGGATTTAAGTCCGGACTTTGACTAGGCCACTCCAAAATCTTCATTTATTTATTTTTTTGCCATTCAGAGGTGGACTTGCTGGTGTGCTTTGGATCATTGTCCTGCTGCATAACCCAAGTGCGCTTGAGCTTAAGGTCATGAACTGATGGCCGGACATTCTCCTTCAGGATTTTCTGGTAGAGAGCAGAATTCATGGTTCTATCAATTACGGCAAGTCGCCCAGGTCCTGAAGCAGCAAAGCAGCCCCAGACCATCACACTACCACCACGTTTGACTGTCGATATGATGTTCTTTTTCTGAAATGCTGCGTTAGTTTTACGCCAGATGTAACGGGACGCACACCTTCCAAAAAGTTCCACTTTTGTCTCGTCAGTCCACAGAATATTTGGGGAAGTCTTGGGGATCATCAAGATGTTTTTTGGCAAATATGAGACGGGCCTTTGAGTTATTTTTGGTCAGCAGTGGTTTTCGCCTTGGAACTCTCCCATGGATACCATGTTTGCCCAGTCTCTTTCTTATTGTTGAATCATGAACACTGACCTTAACTGAGGCAAGTGAGGCCTGCAGTGCTTTAGATGTTGTTCTGGGTTCTTTTGTGACCTCCTGGATGAGTCGTCGATGCGCTCTTGGAGTAATTTTGGTAGGCCGGCCACTCCTGGGAAGGTTCACCACTGTTCCATGTTTTCTCCATTTGTGGATAATGGCTCTCACTGTGGTTCGCTGGAGTCCCAAAGCCTTAGAAATGGCTTTGTAACCCTTTCCAGACTGATAGATGTCAATGACTTTGTTTCTCATCTGTTCTTTAATTTTTTCAGATCGGGGCATGATGTGTTGCTTTTTGAGATCTTTTAGCCTACTTCATGTTGTCAGACAGGTTCTATTTAAGTGATTTCTTGATTCTACAGTTCTGGCAGTAATCAGGCCTGGGTGTGGCTAGTGAAATTGAACTCAGCTTTCCAAAGAATTTGGTTAATATCAGTCAATTCATGATTTAACAAGGGGGGGCAATCACATAGGGCCAGGTTGGTTTGGATAGCTTTTTTCCCTTAATAAATGAAATAATCATTTAAAAACAGCTTTTTG
>JAPMUY010000095.1:100000-105000 GCA_026901105.3 Galaxias olidus | reverse complement strand
CGTTTATTAGGTTGTCATAGTAACATGGTATACAGTGCCACAAGCAAGTAGAAAAATATATGTACATCATTTATTCTTTTGTTTTACGTGGAAAACAAATCAGGCACTTTTGAAATGGACACAGGATGAAGCACCAATTGCTTTGAAGGCTTAAAGGCCTTGTCTGAAAGCACCAAAATCACTTGAGGCTGATTCAAGTCTCTTGAGAGGTTAACTAAGAAGTTCCAAGAATCCACTGAAACACATCTTTACAACCCCATGGTACTTTGAGCAGAGTTGACTGTCTGTTTTTGGACGTCTAAGATCAGCTCTCAGAGGGCTTACCACACTGACAGGTCAAGTCCACATAGCCAATAGAACAGGCAGTGTTATAACCACTTAGAATAGCCCTGCTAGTAAAACACAATAAAACAGTACAGAAAGACAGAGAGAGAGAGAGAGAGAGAGAGAGAGAGAGAGAGAGAGAGAGAGAGAGAGAGAGAGAGAGAGAGACAGAGAGAGAGAGAGAGAGAGAGAGAGAGAGAGAGAGAGAGAGAGAGAGAGAGAGACAGAGAGAGAGAGAGAGAGAGAGACAGAGAGAGAGAGAGAGAAAGAGAGAGAGAGAGAGAGAAAGAGAGAAATCTATTTCTCTTTCCTTTTCTGTGTGTGTGTGTGTGTGTTTGTGTGTGTGTGTCTGTGTGTGTCTGTGTGTGTGTGTGTGTGTGTGTGTGTGTGTGTGTGTGTTGACCACAGCTCTGCTGCAGTGGTCTAAATCCCTACTGCTACTGAGCACGCCAAGAAAGCTTTGCTTACCTCGACTTCTGCTGCAAAGCCCCAGAAACAAAACACACCCACACACCCAATCATACACACACACACACACACACACACACACACACACACACACACACACACACACACCCAATCATACAACACAGACACACACACACACACACACACACACACACACACACACACACACACACACACACACACACACACACACACACACACACACACACACACACACACGAATGCATTGCTGCAGATTCTTATCTACTCTTCTAACACACAGTGAAGCTCACCGTTGGTGTAAACACTGTCTCAGAGGAATTGATTTTCCTCGGCCAGAAAAATGTGTTTGTTGACTTAAGATGTTGCTGGAGAGTTTAGTTGGCCTGTGATTCAGGGTCACAGTCCCTGCGCGTGTTTACATAATAGATGTATATATGGTTCTGCCGTGGAGACCCTTCTGTGGAATGAGTTGGAATAAGCTGTCCAACAGAGGAAGGCTAACCAGCTGAAGCTACTGCATAGATACTATGAAGCTACTACATAGATACTATGAAGCTACTACGTAGATACTTTGAAGCTACTACGTAGATACTTTGAAGCTACTACGTAGATACTTTGAAGCTACTACGTAGATACTTTGAAGCTACTACGTTGATACTTTGAAGCTACTACGTAGATACTTTGAAGCTACTATGTAGATACTGTGAAGCTACTACGTAGATACTTTGAAGCTACTACGTAGATACTTTGAAGCTACTGCATAGATACTTTAAAGCTACTACGTAGATACTTTGAAGCTACTGCATAGATACTTTTAAGCTACTACGTATATACTTTAAAGCTACTATGTAGATACTTTGAAGCTACTACGTAGATACTTTAAAGCTACTACTGAGATACTTTGAAGCTACTAAGTCGATACTTTGAAGCTACTACATAGACACTTGTGGTAACGTTCTGAGAAATGACTGGTCATTTTGTTCGTTTCTTGGTGCTGTCTCTCTGTCTCTCTATAGCAGAGCTGTGGTTGAAGGTCTGGGTCTAATTAACAGAAAACCAGCACACTTCCTTTGCATCCTGTTTCTGAAGAAAAGAAAAAAACAGCCCTCAGATAGAAGAAAAGTGAAACAGACAGAGGTGAAGGAAGAGAGAGAGAGAGAGAGAGAGAGAGAGAGAGAGAGAGAGAGAGAGAGAGAGAGAGAGAGAGAGAGAGAGAGAGAGAGAGCAAGGAGAAAATGTCCACCCTTTAAACTGACTGTTGAAGTTTGGCCTAAACCGTCGCCCATTAAACTTTCATCATGGCAACAAGTTGACTATATGAGCTATCAAAAATCAAGGCTAGCTCAACCCTTCACTGAATCAATTACGCAGCAAGATGTGGAACAACGCAACTTGGACCACTTCTCTCATCTAGTTCTATAGACGATTGAACAAAATGGTGCCTACAGTAAAAACCACGAACACGCTTGTTACAACGGAATTAAGTGTAACTTAATCAGTTTATATTGATCCTGTAAACACATTTCAGGTTGGGGTTGGCTGATGTTAAAAGGCTTGGGTTTACTTTTACAGCATTATGAGTAAAAAAAAAAACATCTGGTCACTCTAGCATTGGCGTATTATAACCCAATAACTCTCCAAGGCCTTGTCTATTACAGCCCTTTGGACAGAGTTGTTCTGACAGCTTAAATGATTTGCCTGTTTCCCCTGTAGAGCTCCAGTCCCAGAGGACAGTATTACAGCTAATAGGAGCACTATGGACAACCAGATGGCATTGGCATAAAACAAACCTATTTAAAAAAAATTTTGTTTTTTTGGGGGATTGCTTTTAGTCAATGTTTGGATAGTGTTTTCCAAAGAGCTGGCAGATGATATGCCTTAGTCTCAAACAGAGCTGGATTGGACATGGCTGAATACTTGTAGCTGTAGAATGTAGTTAGGGGTAGTCCTGCTAAATTGTTTACAGCGGGAGGCCACAAGGTCAACCGGTAGGAGGAATAAAGTAGTGGTTATGCTGGGATATTCTGAGCCACAGAACTGAAATTAATTTACAATAAAAAAGAAACTTAGAGCATGACCTCTGTCCCTTTTTTGTTGTGACTTGGTATAGCTTGGTGACCTTTGATGAAGATGAGGGACAGATCCAATGAGAGAGGATGGACATGAATCCAGTCCACATTTTCCTAGATGCAGTTTTGGAGATTTAAGTATAACTACTATACAACTATGTACACATAGCGAACTGCTCCGCAGTTTCAATTCTATTTATAGGAATACAAAAGAAGGATGTAACTATATGCAATAGTTCAACAGATCTTACATAGCACCTTATGTTTTCATGTTGATATGTCGTTTCCTTATTGTCACTGTTGAGGCTTTTCAGTGTGTTTCCTAAGGGCAGTGTTTCAGTAGATTTGCAGGAAGTTTTAACCTGGAATTATTTCCACTCTCTAAACCTAAAACACAACAAAAACACGACTGCCTTTTGTCCTGATTTTCCATTTAACACTTTTTTCTGACGTCCCATTTAACACTTTTTTCTGATGTTCTGTTAAACACCTTTTTCTGAAGTTAAATTCTTTCCATGGTTTGTATTGTCCCAGAAAGGAATGCTTGTAGACGTCTCATTTCCCCTTGCTTAAGTGTTCCTTTTTTTAACGTAAACACCACTGTCCCAGAGTTTCCTTTACCACTCCCCCTCCCCCTCCCTCCCTCCCCCCTCCCTCCCTCTCTCTCCCTCCCTCCCTCCCTCCCTCCCTCCCTATACGCTGGGAGCCACCAGGTATCCGTCTCTCGTCGCCACTGTACACAGCGTCCCCCCCCTCCCTCCCTCCCTCCCTCCCTCCCTCCCTATACGCTGGGAGCCACCAGGTATCCGTTGAAGGTGATGTAGACGTCTACGTCGCCACTGTACACAGCGTCCCCCCCCCCCTCTCTCTCCCTCCCTCCCTCCCTCCCTCCCTCCCTGTACGCTGGGAGCCACCAGGTATCCGTTGAAGGTGATGTAGACGTCTATGTCGTTGCTGTACACAAGCGTCCCCCCCTCCCTCCCTCCCTCCCTCCCCCCTCCCTCCCTCCCTCCCTCCCCCCTCCCTCCCTCTCTCTCCCTCCCTCCCTCCCTCCCTCCCTCCCTGTACGCTGGGAGCCACCAGGTATCCGTTGAAGGTGATGTAGACGTCTACATCGTCGCTGTACACACGCGTTCCCCCCCTCTCTCCCTCTCTCTCCCCCCCCCTCTCTCTCCCTCTCTCCCTCTCTCCTCCCTCCCTATACGCTGGGAGCCACCAGGTATCCGTTGAAGGTGATGTAGACGTCTACGTCGTCGCTGTACACAGCGTTTTCGCGCTCCCTCTTGTAGAGGCGCACCCACACCTGGTCGTCCAGCGCCAGGGTCATCATGACGCTCTGGCTCTGCATGATGGAGCGCTCGCTGGGCTGGGCGTACAGGATCACCTGCTCCTTATCGTTGTGCATCAGGTGCAGGTAGGTCTCCTTGAAGTTCCAGGTGTGGATGTTGACGTTGATGAAGTAGACGCCGGGCACGTAGCAGTAGAACTTGCCCTTGAACATGTTGAAGTGCTCGTGGAGGTTGACGAAGACCGTGTCGAACACCAGCGCCTGGTAGTAGTCGATGCTGTGCAGGGACTTGCGGCGGCCCACGGAGAAGGCGGAGTGAGAGGTCTTGCAGGCGTCGCCCGGAGGCCCCACCTGGCCCTTGGTGCCTTTGGGCCCCATGGGGCCCCTGTATCCAGGCGTGCCCTCTAGACCCTGTTTACCAGGTGTGCCTTTGTCCCCACGGTCTCCTTTATCTCCTAGGAATATGAAGAGGAAATACATTTACAAAACAGAAACAGCCTAATATTATGTAATTTCTGTAATTACATATAATCATAATAATAATAATAATAATAATAATAATAATAATCATAATAATAATAATAATAATAATGAGACATTTAATTTGTATTAGGAATACACATGAAGAGGAAATACATTTACAAAACAAAAACAGCCTAATATTATGTAATTTCTGTAATTACATATAATGATAATAATAATAATAATAATAATAATACATTTGCAACTTTTCATGTGTTGTTTCAATTCCTTTTTTACAAAGTTACAATTACACTAAAGACAGACTGATATTTTGTTTCTTCATGACAAATGAAGTGTGTGTGGAAATGCATTCTAACCAGTGTGTGCTGTCAGGTTTTTATTGGGGA
>JAPMUY010000095.1:17500-70000 GCA_026901105.3 Galaxias olidus | reverse complement strand
CTCACCCAAAGGCAAAGACCACGGTGGAGTTGAGGTAACGGGATAGTTCCGTGGCTTTGGTTAAGCCTTTGATCTGACAAACACAACACACTATGTCAAAAAATAACAATACATTATATTCAGAAAGTGCATTTCCAAACACAACACATGATGTTAATAATCATATATTATATTTTCAAAACACAACACACAATGTAATTAATACAAATAATACATGATATTAATACAGTGCATTTCCAAACACATCACACAACGTTTATAATAATAATATATTTATATGGCGCTTTCCAAACACAGCACACGATGTTAATAATAATATGTGGTATATGCACATAATGAGGTCATCATATCTCTGCCTTTGCTCACTGAGGTCATCATTGTTTTGGATGTCTTGTTCTTTCAACACATTTCTGTCTTAAACTTTGTTCTTCGATTTTAATTTCTTTAAGCAACACAATGCACTGCTCCCAATAATGACACAGAGTGAATTAGAGACGGGTTTACTGATTCCAAAACCCCTGTGTGTGTGTTTGTGATATGCGACATTGATACCATGTCCTCCACATCGCTGGCTTGGGCTCTGAAGGCTGGGCTGGTGTGAGAGGAGAGGCCGGCGGAGAAGTTCCTGTTGACGATGGTCAGGCTGGCTGTGAACTGCTTCAATACCCGGGGCTCCAACACCCACACCTTGTACTCTGGGAGGGAGGGAGGGAGGGGGGGAGAGAGAGGAGAAGAGTAGGAGGAGGGAGAGAGAGAGGGAGAGGATGGAAGAGGGAGAAAGAGAGGGAGGGAGGGAGGAAGAGAGCAAGAGAGCGAGAGAGAGGGAGAGAGGGAGATAGATAGAGAAAGAGAGAGAGAGAGAGCGAGAGAGAGAGAGAGAGAGAGAGAGGGAGAGAGGGAGATGGAGAAAGAGAGAGAGAGAGAGAGGAGAGAAAGATAGAGAGAGAGAGAGAGAGAGAGAGAGAGAGAGAGAGAGAGAGAGAGAGAGAGAGAGAGAGAGAGAGAGAGAGAGAGAGAGAGAGAGAGAGAGAGGAGGGGGGGAGGATGAATTAGGGAGGTGTAACTACTGAAGTCCAGGCTGCTACTTCTCCCATACAGTTCAATGGCAAACACAGAGGACATAATATATATGTATATATAAATCTATAACGTTTCCCAACCGGTGGGCCGTGGCACTCTGCTGTGCCGTCAGACATCATCAGGTGTGCCGTGGAATTTTGGGAAAGTCACATTTGGGAAAGATAAACAAATCTTTTGTATTGAGTTTGATTCAGTTTTACATCTGGGCTGTGCAGGAAAATAAATGCGTGTATGCCAGTGTGCCATGGGGTGGAAAAGGGAAACGCTGCTCTATAAAATGTAATTCATAACTAAAGCAAACCTGTCACACATACAGTAAATGGTGTTGAACTCTCTGTGAGGTTTGTCATATAGCTTTGGTTTGTTTGTCCGTACAGACTCCGTGCTCCAGGAGGTGATTGACCAAGCGCACCTAATTCATGTTATTGTTTTCCCCTCTGGTTCTGTGGGTCCTTATTCAGGCGCTGTGCTACTGCGTGTTTTCTTAGTCTGTCACTGCTGAACCTGTCTTTCGAATACCTACGCCTGAACTTTCTAGAAATTACACCAAAAAAAGTGATAGTAAAGTGCTGTTGTACCACGTTGTGTGATGTAGAGAGTTACCGAAGGGGAAGAGTGATTCTCCCTCAGGGACACCTGCTTTCTACTCCACAGAGCTGATAAAAACACCCCGCATAGAAGTAGCCTGGTGGTTTCGTGCAATAGAGTCGTTCAAATCGGCTCTGCATGGTATAAGAAAATCCTCAGGAGCAGTACTGGAATTTGGTTTGGTAATAATCACAATAACGTTTGAAATGAGTTGATCTTCATGGTCCGCTTGTTCTGCATTATTTAGACGGATTGAATCAATTTCCTTTCGGAAATGTCTCCCTTAAAAAAGTGTGTGTGTGTGTGTGTGGTGTGTGTGTGTGTGTGTGTGTGTGTGTGTGTGTGTGTGTGTGTGTGTGTGTGGTGTGTGGTGTGTGTGTGTGTGTGTGTGTGTGTGTGTGTGTGTGTGTGTGTGTGTGTGTGTGTGTGTGTGTGTGTGTGTGTGTGTGAGTGAGAGAGAGGGGGGGTGTTTTCTTCAGAAAGTGGTGAAGAGGGAAACAGAGTGACTTTGTTTTTATGTGAGAATGAGGGTAATCCTTTCCCAATACTGCAGAAATGGTTTCCATCTGTGAACGATGATGCACATAAACAATGAATATGGTCAATGCCATGCATTTCCATGGTCTGTATGTGTGTGGGTCTATGTGCAAACGCACTTAGAAATAAACGGTTTCGTTTAAATGTGATAATTAGATTTTTGTGACTGACTGTAAGTGTTTTCCCTGTGTGAGAGAGAGTATTCTGTGTGTGTGTGTGTGTGTGTTTGTGTCTCACCTAAAAAGTACCACGTCAAAGTAGCTCCTCCAGCTAGCATGATGATGCCCACTGTGACGAGGAGGGCCAGGAGCCGCTTGCAGTGTCTGGGCCTCTTAGAGGCAGAGACAGGGTTCTGGGGACAAAGCTGACAAACAACAACAACCTCACAACCTCAGATCACAAGTCTGGAACTTACCCTGGCCTTGATTGGCTCAGGGCTGCAACCTATAGACCACTGGGAACACTGTTTTCATAAAGTCTACAAAGGGAAATGGTTAGACAGTCATGTGATATTGTATGACTTCAATTTTAAATTAGATTTTTTTTTCTGGATAAATATAAGTTACTACAAATGTATGTTTTTGTAATATTGACGTATTTGTCACACTGCTATGCTGTAGCCGTCTATAAGACCAAATAGACTATTACTTGTCATACTGACCCCGTTTGAGTCCACTGCAGCAGGCGTGACCCCAATGTCGCAGGAACGTGACTTTTTAGAGCCGTGCCCGAGCGCCATAACGTTACAATTCCGTTATTCCTTGAGGAATCATTACATTATCAAAACGTATTTGAATTTTGAACCATACAGTTCATGTTTTGGTACTCATGCGTCCTGGTTCAATCTTAGCAGAGCCACAGCATTGACTACCACAGTCGAGACGGAATACGACTAACTACTTCTCGGTCTATTTGACGGTCCAAAGGTAGCATCGGTCAATATTTCACAAAGCTCGTATTCCCAGGGAACTCGTCGTCTGCCAATAATATCAAACTAAATTATTTATCTCATGTAGAAATCGCTTTTACATGCACATATGGAATATAATACAAGCTGTCATCACTAACGATACCGTTGTATCCTCGTTGTACAGGTAAAGGTGTGCTGACATCATCAGTTAACGCCCAGCAACAGATGCAGGTACCCACGCGCAAGCATCTCCCCTTGGAATACAGTCCGGCTTGGCGAAGCAACCACTAATCATTCGAGATGACCAGAGAACAAAGAACGTGCCAAATGTCACACAGTCTAGTAGAAACGGCATTTTTATTGAATAATAAGGAGGCCTCCTGAGACAAAGTCTCTTTCGAAGAGGAACGCATATTGGGCGATGCAGGATTTAAAAAAATAACTAAAAACGTTGTTAAAATTAACAACAGACCCACAAAGCACCACCATTGTGAACATTTCATAAATGAATATGAAACCATTCAGAATTAGCAAGATTTTTATTTTGTCTCATTTTACAGTTTATATATCTTTTAAGATCCCAGCTTGCTCCTAAGCATCTTCAATTCGGACATGGAAAACAACATTGAGTAACTTTTTCCAGTTATTAGTTCAGTCTTGAACTGAAATTGTTCAACTTTTTCAGTCTTTCTTTTGTTTAAAACTCACAAAATATGAAAAATAAAAATATATACAAATCATGCATTTATTTTCAATACAATACATTCATTGTCCTGAGAGAGATCTGGCAATTGCCAGAAAAAAAACTCACAAAATGAACTTATGTGAGCTTGAAAATGGATGAACTTACAAAAACTGTTTCTCTACTCAGCTGAGGCTGAAGTCTGAATCTCCTTCATTGGCTTGTATCCTCCACTAGAGGGCGCTAGTGGCATTGGAGAACACCGGAGAGCCACTTCATCCAGTCTCTTAGCTAAGCACACCTCTGGCCAGTGGAAAGTGAAGTTCATTGGGTTGGAAGAAGGATCTGATCCCGGCAAAGCACCCCAGGCAGACGGAGACAGAAAGGCTTTGGTTTCCCTGCCTGTCATGTCACTCTCCACGCTTTCCTGACTGTCCTGCTCCTCTCCCCCACTTCCCATGCCTGAATCTGGGCTTCGGAGGTCGTCGCGTTGGGTCTCGAGCTTCTCCACATGCTCATAGTCGCAGACCTGAATGGCCCCTCTACTAACGACCTCCCCGCTGAATAACATAGCTAAGATCTCTTGCTGTATTTTTTCCTGCTCCTCCTCCTCTTTGATTTCCGCTGCCTCCATGCCGGGGCCTCCGACGGGTCCATACGGGGAGTCGACCACGCAGGGCTTACTGTCCACCATGGGGTAATTGGGATTGGAGAAACAGGAGATGTTCGACTGACTGCTGCTCCCCCACCTCCTCTGCAGCTGCGACTTCACGGACTTCCGCCATTCGGGAACAACGTGGTCCACTCTGGTGGAGACTTCCACGGACGAAATGTCCACCAGCTTAAGGAGCATGTCCAAAGACTCCCTGGGTAACGGAGTCTGCTGCCATTTCTGGAGAAGAGAGGAACAGGGAGGAGGACGAGGCTTAGCGGATCAGAAAGCTCACACCATTTTCCTTTCTGTTAGGCAATGCAAAAACAAATAGCTGTTTCTTATTTTGGAACTAGAGTAGGTGTTTATAGGGGGTTGAATCTGTGGGTCCTAATGAGTCATGGCCGTCCAAAGCCTCTGTAGACTCATGTTCAAAAATAGGCCAGTCTTCTAGCTAAGCATCATGTCTCACTGGACACAAATGAATCATTAAAGCTACTGTGCTACTGACCTCAAAGAACTTGGAGGGGTTCGGAATAGGAGGACCTCTCATTTTCTCCTTAATGGTCGTCCTGAAAGACAGAGAACATGGACGTTCGGTCAGCTGAGTGTGGAAACACATGCAGTCAACAAGAGGCGGTCTGAGCTAAGGAGAGGTGTGACAGCGAGCTCGCTTTTGTCTTACCAGTGGAACACACGCGTCTTGCAGAGGACGATGACCAGTAGGGTAATGGCTACGATCGCTCCTCCAACGGTACAAACCAGAAAATCCCATTCCAGAACACTCGGGGTATCTAAGAACACAAAGTACAGGGAACACATCAGGAAGCTCAGCAACCAGGAAGCACAACAATCAGGAAGCACAACAAAAACCAGGAAGTACAACAATCAGGAAGCTTAGCAACCAGGAAGCTCAGCAACCAGGAAGCACAACAATCAGGAAGCTCAGCAACCAGGAAGCACAACAATCAGGAAGCTCAGCAACCAGGAAGTGGAAACAGTAACTTAGTGTGTGCGTGCATGTCATAATTCACAGAGTGTGCTAACGATTGGCACGACAGATAGAAGAGAGATCTCCAGCGGCAGGATATGGATCTATGGAAACATGAAGCCTGTTTACCTGGCGCCTCTTTCCGGAGCCTCCCGGTCAAAGAGACCCAGGATATGGCGGGACTCCAGGCACTCCATGTTCCCTTGTCCTGAGGTGTTCTAGCTGGTCTTACGCGGACCCGTGCCTGGTACCGCGCCCCACTCTCCAGCAGAGCCGGGTCCAGCTGGAAGTACTCCTCTCGCCCTCTGTTCTCTTCGAACGCGCCCTGCAAGAGGATCCACAGCCATTTAGAAACACATCTAACCGCTGGATCACTGTACTGTAAGAAAGATGGACTAATGATTGAAAAGTTTGGTATTTCCTCTTAGCTCTCTCTCTTTCTCTCTCCCTCCCTCCCTCCCTCCCTCCTTCACGCACGCAGGCAGGCACTCTCTCTCTCTCTCTCTCTCTCTCTCTCTCTCTCTCTCTCTCTCTCTCTCTCTCTCTCTCTCTCTCTCTCTCTCTCTCTCTCTCTCTCTCTCTCTCTCTCTCTCTCTCTCTCTCTCTCTCTCTCTCTCTCTCTCTCTCTCTCTCTCTCTCTCTCTCTCTCTCTCTCTCTCTCTCTCTCTCTCTCTCTCTCTCTCTCTCTCTCTCTCTCTCTCTCTCTCTCTCTCTCTCTCTCTCTCTCTCTCTCTCTCTCTCTCACACACATACACACACAAACACCCACACATACAAGCACATACCCGCCATTGATGACCCTGTTCTGAAATCCTGATCCATTGTAACTGAAATTCGTAGGTGTCCATTTTGCTTTTGGGACGGGACCAGGAGATGATGGTGCTGTTGGTGCCATTTTTAATGGCAAATTCCTCAGGAGGCTTGAATCGGACTGAAACATACACAGAAAGAGGATACAGTAAGAAACCAAGGCCCTTTGTGCAATGACAATCCTTTGACATTGAGCGGGAACTCACCGTGGTCATAGGGCTTATACGGCAATGACTCCTTTGATTCGTCACAGCTAAGGGACATGTCCCAGATTTGAAAGCTCTGGAATAACTGAGTGACAGAACAGAGAAAAGGGTTCTTTGCTGCCCTGTAGGGTAGGGGTTTATGGTCTTACATCACTAAACCAACAGTTTGAAGAACGACATTGTGATAGTTTTGTTTTCTCTCAGTAACTTACTTTCAAAGAAATATAGTACTTCAGTCAGGGATTTAACAAAAGCTGGATTTGATTTTCCCCACATACTTCAGAGTAAATTGCCAGCGCTTATAAAACTCACTCGGTGTCGATCAAAGATCAGGTTGCAGCCCCACATAGCTGGTTCTCCCCGATCCACAGCTTGAAGTTCACAGCAGCTTTTGTAGTTACTACAATTGTAAAATATTCACTTTAACTCACAGGGAGTAAAAACATACATATGTTTCATGTATGCTACTGGTGATATTGAAATAAAAAAAGAATGGTTGACGTACAGTCTCCCTTTATTCAGAGCACAGCAAAGAGTACACGGACTGGCCAGCCCGACCCTTTGAGTCACGCCTGTGCGGTTCCACACGCATGTGATGTTGTGGTTGTAGTCATTGAAACACCGAAGACCTTTGACCCAAGAAGAAAGAATAAGAACCTAGAGCGATGAAGGAGACTGTTTGAGACTAGCTCCTATCAACCACATGTATTCTACCTCTACATAGAGCAATGAAGGAGACTGTTTGAGACAAGCTCCTATCAACCACATGTATTCTACCTCTACATAGAGCAATGAAGGAGACTGTTTGAGACAGGCTCCTATCAACCACATGTATTCTACCTCTACATAGAGCAATGAAGGAGACTGTTTGAGACAAGCTCCTATCAACCACATGTATTCTACCTCTACATAGAGCAATGAAGGAGACTGTTTGAGACAAGCTCCTATCAACCACATGTATTCTACCTCTACATAGAGCAATGAAGGAGACGGTTTGAGACAAGCTCCTATCAACCACATGTATTCTACCTCTACATAGAGCAATGAAGGAGACGGTTTGAGACTAGCTCCTATCAACCACATGTATTCTACCTCTACATAGACCAAAGCAATCCATCCCATCCTCTCTGTCTATCAATTATATCACAAGTAATAACACGTGTAATTACAGCAACATTATTTAAAAACATGCAGCGTGCATTAAATCATGCAGTTCCTATCACACTCACTGTGATTCAGCTGGCAAACGCTAGTTTGTGTGAGAAGCATCAGTGAGAACAGAATGAGGAGAGTCTTCCAATCCACTGCCATCCTATCAGCTTCAGCACCCAAATGTTACCCGGCCGCTGAGTGCAGTGAGGACGTCAGTCCCTCCAGGAAGCTTTGTTCATGTTGGGTTAGGCTGAAGACCAGCGTGTGGGACTCAACACTGCATTGATAAGGACTGGCTTCTTATTCTAAATGAAACAAAAAACAAAACAAGGCCTATTATCTCAGGTATGGTTATTAATTGTGGATCTTAATTCCCGTCACAGCTGTGTTGCATGTGCATGTCACAGACTGGAAATGTGTCCACACACACACACGCACGCACACACACACACACACATGACTGAAACCCCCGGTGAAACCACAGAGCGCAGCTATGAGGAGAACAGAAACAGGGGGCAGCTTCTAAATAGTTGTGGTGAGAAAGGAGACGTTGTTCAAACACGGAAACCCAGTTTGGTTTAACTGTTCACTTTGTGAGCAATTAACGTAAGAGCTGGGAGATTCAGATCCGCTACAACAATTACATTCAAACATGTATTATTTTAATTATACAATGATACACTTCTTCAGATTATATTGTTTCACACTGCTGTCAAATATTTTACTTTTTTAATGATAGTGGTCTTTTATGATTTCGTCATATTATTTATGATGACATATCTCCTCCAAAGGATGAATAAAGAACAATGCAATCCAAATCCAAAGAATTCCAGGGGAGAGGATTTGTTTCTTAACGTCTCCCCATTGCACCTGCATTGCCAATACATTTATTTTCCAATGCGTCCTTCAGTTTGATTTGGTAAAAATATAGACCCACAGACCTACCACTCATGTGTTCATGAAGCACCATTCACCCCAACATGTGACTGCATTGTCTTACCTGCTGTGGTGATCCCTCAGCGGCCATTACACAAAGCACTGCTGCTTTCACAGAGTATTGGTCTGCACTGCGTGTTGCTCAGAGCGACAGAGCAATGACAAGTACTCTCTGACTAGTAGGCTAATTTAAGTCTCTTAACTCATCTGCCTCCCACACACTCTCTCTCTCTCCGTCTCTCTCTCTCTCTCTTTCTCTCTCTCTCTCTCTCCACACAACCTATGAACTAATTGCTGACTTTTAATCTATGTCAAAAACAGGAAGGCACAGGTACACGTTTCAGGTGAGAATGCCCACATTTCCGCCCCTGTCCTGTGTGTATGTGTGTGTGTATATGCGTACTTGTGTGTGTGTGTGTGTGTGTGTGTGTACGCGTACTTGTATGTGTGTGTGTGTGCGTGTGTGTGTGTGTGTGTGCGCGCGCGCATACGTGTGTGTGTGTGTGTCTCTGTGCCAGACACACAGAGACACAGAGTGGGTTCAGTATCACCTGACCACCAGTGTTGAGCAGTATGTTGGTTTTCAACTAATACAGTTTCAGGGAAGGATACAATAGATACATTTCCAAGTATTGATTAATAAGCGCTTGTACATGTTATCAGAGATTCTTAAGAATATAAATGCCATGAGCATTGCAGTGCCCCGATTCCCTAAAAGTACCAATGTAGATAAGCACACATTCTTTGGGAGAGCAATAGGGGGTAGATTCCTAGTGATTAGATGATTCTATGATGATGGAGGCATTTCATAGAGATCTGGGGGAATTCAAAGTGGATCAATCTATGATGATATAGTATTTCATAGTGATTTTGGGGATTTCAGGCAGATTACTCACAGTCATGTGAGTGACACATTAATTATTTCCACCTCGGGTCTGCTAGCGTGTTCTGCTAATGTGTCCCAAAGGGGATGGATGTGTGTATGCTTCAATATGTAGCAGACCTAAACATGCCAAAACTGACGTGCACTAACGTTCAGGAAAGGCTTTAAGACGAAGGAGTTAGAAAAGTGAAAAGGTGGAGAGATATATCATGGTGATTCAAGCCTTTCAAAGTGATTTTGTGGATTCATAGTGGTTAGTTCAAACAGAAAAACAACAACTTTATGTTCAGCTGGTGTAAAACCCACACATGTTTTTAATCTAATCTTTCTCATCTGTTTTGAACATGTCAGAAAATGTCACAGGTGTTTTCAGGCTTCTGCGGTACTCGAGGTGTCATTGTTCCATCACATATATAGATCACACGCCCCCTCTCAGCTACTGCTGATACTTTACATATTTAAAATCTCAATGAAACGCAATCCATAACATTCTGCTTAACACAATGGCCCTATCTTACAAACACTACCTTGGTATTAAAATGATCATATTAAAGCAAATAAAGTTTCAAACAGTAGCTGGAACCTAATTATCCCTGGACAGGATAACGTTTCATAGATTTGTCTGTGAAATATTTCCAAAGTTGGTCAGAGCAAACTGCTAACGGTGAGAAGCCATCTCCATCATCTACACAGGCCACAAGAAGCACCAGACCTTTAGCGTGGGAGCTGACCACTATAGACACCCATATCAGAGAGTCATGTGTCTTCTGTTGAGTTTTCAATATGTCAGTGTAATCAATACAAAACACACTTCCTCAATCGTCTCCTTAGAGACAGGTCTTTCATTGTTTACAACCTTTTTTTTCTTTTTTGGTTTCAAGCTTCTGACATCATGAATGACCATTCACATGCTAATTCAGAAAGAAGAAATTGAAAATTAGTAGGAAATTCTAAGTTGGTTCTGGTTTCAGCTAGTACTGTAATGTTGCTTCATGGCGGTAAAGTTTCAAAATGGCCTGTGTTTCGCAGACTGAAAGGGTCACGGTGGCAGTTCATTTGCCTTTAACAGATTATGTTTGTGGCTCACACCCACAGACCAGCATTTGCGTCATTCTTCAGGCCCTTTTCTCTGTGTGAGTGAATCAACCAACAGTATTTTAGTTATGAATCAACCAGTTACTTTTACAAGTAATGATATTTGGTTCTCTTTACTCTGTAATAGGTATTTGACGGTTGTTAAACTTTCAAATGTTTGGTAAGCGCTTATTTATCCACATACCGTACATTCAGGGCAACACAACTTTGAAATGAGACGGATGTTTACTTTTACACTGGAAAAGGCAGGAGCACAACATTATTTAAATTATTCAAATTTTTGATTTTGATTATATATCAATATGTGAAGTAGTGACAACTAATTCTAGTTTTGGAGAAGCACAGATTGTTGAGGGTGGATACATTGTGACCACATCGAGCTCATTATTATTCCTCTTTTTTCCCTTTCAAGCTTTTCCATGATAGTTTACTAATAAAGAAGGTCATCAACATATCCACGCTGTCCAAGTTTAAACCCTAAATCCAAACAAAAACATAGAACAAAGTGGTCAGCCAACAGAGATGTTGTGGTCTCTCACTATCTTTCTGAAACACTAACAAGGTTTTAACCTCTAATGGGGCACACACTATCTTTCTGAAACACTAACAAGGTTTTAACCTCTATTAGGGCTCTCACTATCTTTCTCAAACACTAACAAGGTTTTAACCTCTAATGGGGCACACACTAGCCACATCCTCTTATTTCTCAGAATATGTACATAGAAACCACATTTACTCACACTTACAATATACCCAGATGCTCAACCACTCATACACACACACACACACACGCACACACACAGACCTCATACCTCATACTCCCTTTTTCTCTCGCTGACATATTTTTTCTAGTTGTGGTTTAAGCCTGCCCTTTTTCAAATAAATGTTAAATAAATGTAAAGTAGCTCTACAAAGTCTGTATTTAACAGTACTGTAGGATATCCAAATAGAGGCAAAGGGCAGGACACAAATCTATGATTTTTTGTTCAGGTTTTAAGGGCACATAAGTGTGGCTTTTTTCAGCAGATCTCTGTGTGTGCAAAAATATATCAAGAGTGAAATTCACTTGGCAAGTCTGTCATTCTGGAAGTGTCATTTTGGCTTCAAGTCTGACAGAATCGCCACAGCCCTGAACTCAACCCACCCCCCCCACACACACACACACACACACACACACACACACACACACACACACACACACACACTGCATACTTGATATTGCCGATCTTCTGCTGGATGGTATTCTGGACATGAGTTCCAAATCACTCCAGTTAGAGCGTATCCAGACCGTGCCTCTATTCCCTAAACGATTGAAACTTGTTAAAGGTTGTTCCTAGTACGTCTCCTGCGTCACGGGACAAAAATACTGAAGCAAGAGTTTCAGTGGTAACGTGGTTGTTTGAGAAAGCCCCTTTGCTCTTGCTGTTTCCTTATCGCTTCACACCATATAGATACTACTATGGCTTGGAAAGCACGTATTGATCAATCTGGAAATGGTGATCAGCTTATGTTGACTGAAGCCTTTTTTTATTGTGTGTGTGTATGTCGATCTGTTTGGATTTTGTGTTTCAGTTACTAACACAGACATAATAAAGTTGAACATTGATCTACGTGGGCTAAATTCCTTGTAAAATATGACATTGAGCAAAAACCACACAAGTGATAGCATGTAAAAAGAGATTACCAGTAGAATTTAACTAGCCTCAATCCATTAACTCAAATCTAAAATCGAATTAAGTGCAAAGTAGATACTCACCATTTAAACTTATTAGTTCATACAAACCCTTCTACATAATGTGAATTCTACGGTCTTATAGTTCAGTCAGGAGATTGACAGCTCAGAGTCTGAACGACAGACTTTCTTAGATCCTCTATTTATTATACTAGTATATGTGTAGTCTTTAATACAGCACCTTCCTCTAATGTGTAGGCCTACTATAGATACACGCGGCACGGTGTTAAAAATAACCATTACGCAATTATTTCAAAGAAAGCACAAAAGCAATGTTGTAATTCCGATGAAATTTGAATTGAGAGCGGATACATCATCAATGTTTTGAGTGAGGCACCTTCCTTCCTGGACGGTTCACTGAACTGAGCCGACAACAATCTTCAGAAGGCTCAACAGTGCACACTGCCACCTCAGAGCTAACCTACTCTATATTACCGCTCTTGGGACAGCTAGATAGTCTGACGAGGGGAAAAAGCGGTTTCTGTTCCGTATATTTCACTGATATATGCATGCTAGGAGTGTAGCAGCCTGCTCAAAAAGCAAACTTGCATTTTGGTCCCAAGCATATCCCTCCCCTATTTCCGCTCACAATACAGACAGTTTAGCATCGTGATGCTTTGCTGCCCTCTATGGGCGACACAATATTATTTAAACAAAGTATTCACACAATAGTCGCTGTTTTAACAGACTGGTGTCTCTCTCCCCTTTATTTCACATGGCAAAAGTAGCAAAAGTTATAAGCAAAGGTATCAATAAGTACAAGTTCATTTCAAATGTTTGACATTCATTAATTATCTACATTTCAATATATTAGGAATGCAAATAAGGCCACAAGAATTTCTGTATAATTGTGTTTAAAAGATTGACCTAACGTGTGGGGCATCTAACTGAAGCTGTGCCATATCACTGCCAAGTCCACAGACTGCAGTCATATTGTACACTGAGATAATAGAATGGAACCGCACCCACGTAACACACACACACACACACACACACACACACACACACACACACACACACACACACACACACACACACACACACACACACACACACACACACACACACACACACACACACACACACACACACACACACACACACACACACACACGGCTATTTGGGTGCAAAGTTACTGTTTTGTAAGTTGGTAAAGAGAATGATAAAGCACGTAACGAGACATGAACTTTGAACTATTAATAGTAGGGGGTTCAAAGTACACAGTTTAATCAGCTCAGATCCCACTTCTGAATTTATACTGGCCCGGCCCAAAATGGGTTGGCCACTTTGACCCAATGCATGTAAGAATTTCAAGGTTGAAATCCTGGATCCACACACACAATAACCCCCAGCACTTTTATACAAATTGCACTATTAGTAACGTTAAGTGTTCTCTTTTCTCCTCTTTGTGTTTTTGTATCTGGTCTCGCCAAACATCCATCATCATCATCATCATCATCATCATCATCATCATCATCATCAAATCACGATGTGCTTCCCTCTGCCCTCGGAGAGGACGTCCTCTGGCTCGGCGCGGGTGTACCATTCAGACCACGCTCCGTCGTACACAGACACCCCTGGGTGGCCACACTGGTGGGCGGCCAAAGCCACGTGGCACGCCGTGACCCCCGACCCACAGGAGGCGCAGATGGGACGGCTGAGGTCCACCCCAGCCCTGTCAAACAACACCTGGAGCTCCTCCTGCGACCAGAAATGACCAGACGGAGACAAGAACGTGGAGAAGGGCATGTTGATGGAGCCGGGGATGTGGCCTGGCTCCGTGTCTGTCAATCAAAACAAACCAGAAACAGAGGGGAGGGAATAACGAAAGAGGTTTTTCAAAGGTTGGAAACGTAACAGTTTATTGTGAATAGCAATAACAAGAATATTAGCATTACAATTAATTATCCAGAGCACACACTAATACTAGAAGCCACTTATTTGACTTCAACAGTAAGCTGTAAGTAAGTTACCTGTATTATAGTTTGAATTGATAGTTATTATATAATCCTATTTACCAACATTCAGTTCTATGGGCCTGTCTCTTTACTTCAGCAGAGGCCTTCTGTCAAGGTTCACCGTGTAGAGCAGACAGAGTACATCTGGGGTATACATACCCAACACTGCACACAGCTTACAGTACATCTGGGGGATACATACCCAACACTGCACACAGCTTACAGTACATCTGGGGTATACATACCCAACACTGAACACAGCTTACAGTACATCTGGGGGATACATACCCAACACTGCACACAGCTTACAGTACATCTGGGGGATACATACCCAACACTGAACACAGCTTACAGTACATACATACCCAACACTGCACACAGCTTACAGTACATCTGGGGGATACATACCCAACACTGAACACAGCTTACAGTACATCTGGGGGATACATACCCAACACTGTACACAGCTTACAGTACATCTGGGGTATACATACCCAACACTGCACACAGCTTACAGTACATCTGTGAGTATACGAGCGTGTGTGCAAAAGTGGAGGGAGGGCAGTGTGCACGTGTGTCTAGGTGTGTGTGTGTTCAATGCACGTAGAGTCACAAAGCACTTTGGAGGGTAGAAAAATAAATAACATAGTTGGTTAATTATTATACAGAAAGACTGATCGTGAAAGAAGCCACCAGGAACAAAGAAAAATCCAAAGAAAAACAAGTGTGTGTGTGTGTGTGTGTGTGTGTGTGTGTGTCTATTTACTTCCCATAGGCTAAATCAGCTATATGATCTTAACTGAAGTTAGCCTTTTGCCCTATAGCTGACAGGCTAAATGTAGGACCTCAGCATAAAGCAAGAAAACATCGATTTCTGTGGATGTCTGGACTTGAGCAGTTATTGTTTACTCAACAGGCCTCTTGGTCATATTGATTAGGCTACCAACACATTTTAAAATGGTGACATGTTCTGCCAAAGTCCACAAAGTAGGCTATACCATGAGGTTTGAATCACTTTCAATCAATCATCATGTATTTTATGTCAAATGGCAAATATACGAAAAATAAACCGCGTATTGTGGAGGATAATCTACTCACTGTCTCTTGGTTCCGGGTCAACTCCTCTGAACCTCCCGGATGGTCTTGCGTCCACCACTTGGAACTCCTTGGTGTCCAAGTTGTCCACGATATCCTCATAGGTCTTCACCCAGGACCCGTTCAAGCAAACTTTGAACTCAGTTGGCTCGGGTCTCACGTAACGGTCACTCACTGGCATACCTTCTTGGACCCAGTTTTTGAGTCCTCCGTTCAATACAGAGACCGAACTGTGTCCGAATACTCTGAACATCCACCATACCCTAGGCGCCGAGAACGCGCCAAAACTACTGGCGTCGTACACCACGACATGCGTGTCATTTTCGATTCCTAAATTGCCAACATAATCTGCAAATCTGTTCTCTGATGGCAGCATGTGATCCAACGGAGAAGTTTTATCACAACACTGGTCTATATCAAAGAACGCTGCGCCCGGGATGTGCTCCTTTTTGAACTCGCTCTTGGCATTGCGGCGCAGTTTGGGCAAATACCAAGAAGTGTCCAAGACGCGTATTTTCCCTGGACGACTTAGAGCCTCGACAAGCCACTTTGAAATCACGAAGGCTCTTGCTTGAGCCGCCATTATGAGGGTGGTAGCAAAACCCACACGGTCAGGTGGGGATCGAGTCGATCGACTATACCTCAATTAAAAGCGCAGGTGGAGGGGAAGTACCTTTAAGCCACGTGAACAAGCCAGTCGTCCACGCTGATAACACACCCCAAACTCAGCCTGTAGAAGTTGAACGTGAGCGAGGAGGCGTTTCCAATTAAGCTTGTTTTAAATACGAAATGTCACTATAACGAGTTACATGTTTCATGAGTTCAGAAGAAGTGATTTGCCCTTGGGTCCCCATCAAAAACTATTTTATAATCCTTAAACTATTTCCCTATATGCTTCCTAACATAACCATGCATTTAGTATTGCAAGAACTCCTGATAATTGAAAACACATTGGGGAGGAGAACACATAATTCCTGCAACTCAAACATTGCATAAGGATAGCTGGGGGAGTGTTTTATTTAAAGGCAGATTTATGTAGATACAAATATACATAAAGTATCTGACACATAAACTTGGTTAACAATTTCAATTACAATACTTTGACCAAATTGACCCCAGGGGCAAAGGATGTTAGTAAACTTGAAGATAACAGGAGGGTTAAGGAGGAGACGTCAACCTCATAGTTTAAATTGTTGGTATATAACTAGTGCGGACACTATTAGATAGATACAATCGATAGATGCAATCGATGCACCAAAAATAATATAGGAACTTTAGTTTTTCGTCCATGTTTCCTTCCGGAATGACACTTTATGCGCCTAATGGGCGGATGTTGACTTCACGTGTAGTTTGTACATTCACACAGATATACACATAAAATATATTAACGTTGTTGCACAACTCTGAACGGTCTATTTGTAATTACAGCATGTCGGCTTCCATGATAAGACGAGGTTTGGAATTGCTAAACAATGACATAAAAGGTAACGTTATTTCTCTGTAAGCTTTACTGTTAACATCTACATGGCCTGTCTTGGCTAGCACGGCTAGCGGTAAACAAAAAATCGTGGATAAGGCATAGCATCCTGCCATTAGCTGATTAGCGTCCATTAATAGCCGACTAACGTTAGCCTGGCTAACACCAACTTAAAAAGAGGATTTTGAGTGTGCCATTTTTACACAATGCTAGCATCAGACTTAAGTACATTTTCATCTGCACACACACACCCCAAGCAGGCAGCAGCAGTAAGAAGAAAACACAAGCGAAGAAAAAGCAGCAGACACCCAACAAAGCCAAGGCAATGAAGCTGGTCAAAACCAACCGCCAGGGTGTCAGCAAGCAAGTTAAACGGCTTCAGGGCCGACTGGGCTCCAGGAAGAGCAAAGCTACCGTCAAAAATAAGAGAACTAAGTCTGCTGTTGGTAAGCGTCCCAATTAACATCACCTTAGAAGAATCAAAATTTTTCCCCAACAAAAACTGATTTCGAACCTGTATTCTTGTCTTGCTCTACTGCAGTCATGGCATGTCTCATAGTAAACATGCAGGCTGGTCTTCAGGCAAAGCCACTGCCAGATACCTTTAAAATTGCTGTAGATTTTCACTTGCCACCATTTTCTGCATTTGGCACCTTCTCCTGTTGGTCTTGTAGAAGTTTATATATATTCCGACATCTTTCTCGACAAAGTTATCCAACATTTGATCAAATGGGTCAAATACATATTTTCTTTCTTATAAGCTGCAACTATAGAGAGAACAAGTTGTTGGCCGTCTCTACTATAATATCAAGTAAGCATTGGTTTTGCGGGGACTTTACCATCTACCTGTATGTCCAATCATTTTATCTTTACAGAGGAGTACAGGAAGAAGAAAGGCAAGAGCCATCTAAAGGACAACTTGAAGTTTTTCCTAACGACAGGTTACGCCAAAGCTGCCCAATCTGACACAACAAAGGTAAGAACAGCACCCTCATTGTGTGAGAGTCACCTGCTATCATTAGCAGCATTGTAGCGAACATTAAGTGTAGTTTTCGGACATTATTTTATTGAATTTGAGTATTTGACAGCATAAGATTCTCGGGACAATTATTCAACCTGTAAATTTGACAAAAACAGCTACAAGTGTGTTTGTTCTGTTCGCTATTAAAGGGAAGGTCCAGGTAAAATATAATCATCATAACAATTAAGGTAATAGTGTGTGCTTCTTTCAGATTCTTCACCAAAATGACGGAAGACAGTCTCGCAACTGCATGACCAAGTCTGAGAAAAAGGCACCGGAGCCCAAGTCCCTGTTTACAGAGGAAGAGTTCCAGCAGTTCCAAAAAGAATACTTTGGCAGAACTGTGGAGGATAGAAAATAAAATACTTACAGAAAGAATGTGGTGACCCTACAATGGTGAAAGCTCATCTGGAATAAGTCTGATATGAGACGGTTTTTTCTGTTCTGCTTTTTTTATACTGTGCTCTTTAACTTTTTCCTCAACAAAAGAAGAAAAGGGTTGTATTGCATTAATATGCACTTAAAAATATCAGCTTATTTTTTCCTCTTTCACAAGGAAGAATTTTGGTTTGTCACCACATACGGAAACAACTATGGACATGACTTTTTTCCAGATTAGTTTGAAGAACGGGCCGAGAGACATATTGTAGGATAAATTCAAAGAGAAAGAGATTTTGAAAGAGTTTGAAAAGCCTATAAAGATCGAGTCACCTTACTGCATAGAATTGTTGTTCAATCAGAAATGTGTTTTGCTTATAATTACTACATGTTGAAATAGACAACTGTGGAAATACTCATACATCAGGTTGAAGATGTTCATTGTATGAATCTCCATGTATGTGTATGTGTATGTATGTGTCTCCAAGAGTGTTTCATGGTTGGACTTTTCTGATCCCTCCTGTGTTGTCTCATTATGAGTAAAGTCTCCACAGGTGTTTTTTTTGTGTGTTCAGTCAGGTGTTGCTGCAGTACAAGTAAACACGTGTGGCTATTCATTTGTACTTTTTAATAGGCCACTGCACTGCCACTGTCCGTATCCATAAAAATAACTAGTTCAATAAAAAAGCAGTTTCAAGACTTATTTTGACTGGTTTATTGCCATAGGTGCTTGTTGCTACTTTGTGATTATTATCTATATCTATCTATGTATATATTATATATAAGTATATATATATATATATATATATACTGTTTACATTGTGCTACACTGTCCGATTGTACGCTTGCCATCGTGTTGTCTGAATTTTGTTTCTAACTAACTGGAAATTTGACAAATTGCACCCTGGTTTAAACAATTATAATACTCTTGAATTTCAACAGCTGTAAATACTGGTTAATGTTACTGTGGCTTTGAAGCAAGCAAGAGACATATTTGAGGAGAAATGTACAGAGAGAAACACCTTTATCTCTCTTGGGGATAGTATTTTGTCTTTATTTACATTATTTATCTTGCGTTTTGGACTGTTTTTCAACAGGTGTGCTTGTAATTACTACACCTGAAAATGGCTAATGAAATACTATGTCTCTCCAAGGATCAAGATGTTAATTTATTTTGCATATAGGGAACATATTTTCTTCACAATAACATAATGTTTATTTTTGTTTTATTATATTAATATCCTTTTGTTGAAACATTTAAAACTAGCTTTTGTCCTATGTGTTTTATTGTTGGATATTTCTGATCTAATCATTGGCGTCTCGATTTCATTAGTCAGTCTCCCCAGGCTTTCTTTCGTGTGTGTGTGTGTGTGCGTGCGTGCGTGCGTGCGTTCTGTCAGGTTTAGCTACATAGAGTGTAGATGGTGTAACACAAATGAACAAACATCCATCTTACAACACCATTCACTTTCTCTTTCACTCTGCATGTTGAGCAGGTTTAGTTTGAATCTTTATTGAAAGGTGTTGTCCCTCTAATGTCTTTATTAAAGAATGTTTGGCATGGACATATAGAAGCAGCAAGTACAAACATCTCTCCACATGCTGTAAAATAATCTTCAAATTAAAAGTTATAGTAATAATCCTATATTTTTTTAATCCTAATTCAAAAACCCTCATGGAAAAACCTATAAGAGAGGATGATACCCGGCCCGGAGGAAGCCCGGGGTCCCCTTCTGGAGCCAGGCCCAGGAGGAGGACCCGTCAGCGAGCGCTTGGTGTCCGGGCTTGCCACGGAGCCCGGCCGGGCATAGCCCGAAAAAGCAACGTGGACAACAACATCTCTTCTTCTCCGTCCCGTGGGCTCACCACCCGTGGGAAAAACTAAAAACCAAGGGGGTCGGGTGCGCTGCCAGAAAGGTGGCAGTGAAGGCAGAGGTTTTCGATGGATCGGACCCGGGTGGCAGAGGCTGGCTTTGGGGACGTGGAACGTCACCTCTCTGGGAGGGAAGGAGCCGGAGCTTGTGCAGGAGGTGGAGCGCTACCAGCTGGATCTGGTGGGGCTTACCTCTACGCACAGCCTCGGCTCTGGAACCTCACTTCTGGATAGGGGTTGGACTCTATTCTTCTCCGGAGCTCCCCAGGGTGAGAGGCGCAAGGCTGGTGTGGGGATACTTACGAGTCCCCGGCTAAGTGCCTCTATGTTGGAGTTTACCCCAGTGGACGAGAGGGTCGCCTCCCTACGCCTGCGGGTCATGGGGGGGGGAACTCTGACTGTTGTCTGTGCCTATGCACCGAACAGCAGTTCGGAGTATTCGGCCTTTTTGGAGACCCTGGATGGAGCCTTGTATGGGGCTCCTGAGGGGGACTCTGTAGTCTTGCTGGGGGACTTCAACGCACATGTGGGCAATGATGGAGACACCTGGAGAGGCGTGATTGGGAGGAACGGCCTCCCCGATCTGAACCCGAGTGGTGGCTTGTTATTGGACTTCTGTGCTAGTCATGGAATGGCCATAACAAACACCATGTTCGAACATAAGGATGCTCATAAGTGTACCTGGTACCAGAGCACCCTAGGCAGAAGGTCGATGATCGATTTTGTTATCGTATCATCGGACCTGAGGCCATATGTTTTGGACACTCGGGTGAAGAGGGGGGCAGAGCTGTCAACTGATCACCATCTGGTGGTGAGTTGGGTCAGGTGGCGGGGAAGCCTCTGGACAGACCTGGTAAGCCCAAGCGTGTAGTGCGGGTGAACTGGGAACGTCTGGAGGAGTCCCCGGTCCGGGAGGCCTTCAACTCACACCTCCGGCGGGGCTTCTCTGGCATCCCTGTGGAGGCTGGGGGCATTGAACCGGAGTGGGCGATGTTCAAAGCCTCCATTGCTAAAGCTGCGTCTGAGAGTTGTGGTCTCAAAGTCTTAGGTGCCTCAAGGGGCGGTAACCCTCGAACATCCTGGTGGACACCGGTGGTCAGGGGAGCCGTCCGATTGAAGAAGGAGGCCTTCCGGGACATGCTGTCCCCGGGCGACTCCGGAGGCAGTTGCAAGGTACCGACAGGCCCGAAGGACTGCAGCCTCGGCCGTGGCAGAAGCAAAGCAGCGGGTGTGGGAGGAGTTTGGAGAAACCATGGAGAAGGACTTTCGGCTGGCGCCAAAGCGGTTCTGGAAGACCATCCGACACCTCAGGAGGGGAAAGCAGGGAACCATTCAAGCTGTATACAGTAAGGATGGGACGTTGTTGACCTCAACTGACAAGGTGATTGGGAGGTGGAAGGAGCACTTTGAGGAACTCCTGAACCCGACAAACCCACCCTACATAGTAGAGACAGGGCTGGAGGATGATGGGGGATCAGCATCAATCTCCCTGGCGGAGGTCACTGAGGTAGTCAAACAACTCCACAGTGGCAAAGCCCCAGGGGTTGATGAGATCCACCCAGAAATGCTGAAGGCTTTGGGTGTTGAGGGACTGTCATGGATGACACGTCTTATCAACATTGCGTGGAAGTCGGGGACAGTACCTAAGGAGTGGCAGACCGGGGTGGTGGTTCCCCTGTTCAAAAAGGGGGACCGGAGAGTGTGTGCCAACTACAGAGGCATCACATTACTCAGCCTCCCCAGGGAAAGTATACTCCAGGGTGCTGGAAAGGAGGGTTCGACCGATAGTCGAACCTCGGATTGAGGAGGAACAATGCGGTTTCCGGCCTGGTCGTGGAACAACGGACCAGCTTTTTACCCTCGCGAGGATCTTTGAGGGGGCCTGGGAGTATGCCAATCCGGTCTACACGTGTTTTGTGGATTTGGAGAAGGCGTATGATCGGGTTCCCCGGGAGATACTGTGGGAGGTGCTGCGAGAGTATGGGGTGAGGGGGTCTCTACTCAGGGCCATCCAATCTTTGTACTCCCAAAGCGAGAGCTGTGTCCGGGTCTTTGGCAGTAAGTCGGACTCGTTTCCGGTGAGGGTTGGCCTCCTCCAAGGCTGCGCTTTGTCACCTATCCTGTTTGTGGTATTCATGGACAGGATCTCACGGCGTAGCCGCGGGGAGGGGGGCTGCGGGTTGGTGGGCAGAGGATTGCATCACTGCTTTTTGCAGATGATGTGGTCCTGATGGCATCATCAGTCTGCGACCTGCAGCACTCATTGGATCGGTTCGCAGCCGAGTGTGAAGCGGCTGGGATGAGGATCAGCACCTCCAAATCTGAGGCCATGGTTCTCAGCAGGAAACTGATGGATTGTCTACTCCAAGTAGGGAATGAGTCTTTACCCCAAGTGAAGGAGTTCAAGTATCTCGGGGTCTTGTTCTCGAGTGAGGGGAAAATGGAACGAGAGATGGGCCGGAGAATTGGAGCAGCGGGTGCGGTGTTGCAGTCGCTCTATCGCACCGTTGTGACGAAGAGAGAGCTGAGCCAGAAGGCAAAGCTCTCAATCTACCGGTCTATCTTCGTTCCTACTCTCACCTATGGTCATGAAGGGTGGGTCATGACCGAAAGAACGAGATCGCGGATACAAGCGGCGGAAATGAGTTTCCTCCGGAGGGTGGCTGGCATCTCCCTTAGGGATAGGGTGAGAAGTTCAGCCATTCGTGAGGGACTCGGAGTAGAGCCGCTGCTTCTTTGCGTAGAAAGGAGCCAGTTGAGGTGGTTCGGGCATCTAGTAAGGATGCCACCTGGCCGCCTCCCTAGGGAGGTGTTCCAGGCACGTCCAGCTGGGCGGAGGCCGCGGGGGCAGACCTAGGACCAGGTGGAGGGATTATATCTCCACACTGGCCTGGGAACGCCTTGGAATCCCCCAGTCAGAGCTGGTTAATGTGGCCCGGGAAAGGGAAGTTTGGGATGCCCTGCTTGAACTGCTACCTCCGCGACCCGACCCCGGACAAAGCGGATGACGATGATGATGATGAGTAATAATCCTGTACATCTTATTCCATTGCAAATTAATTTAAAATGTGAAGAAAGTCGATGTGATTGACTGTCTCATGGGCTAAGTTGGGATGAAACATTTCTGAACTCCAGGTTTAAAAGGTAATGCTTTGATCAAGTATTTTTATTTTTGTAATTTATCTTAAGGTTATGGGATGTAGCATATGCTTTAGAAGATCACAATCTATTTATTTAGTCTTAAAAGCAGGGTTCCTGGTTTTGAGTGATTGTACTCAGGTAATGTGATTAGTGTGAATCACCAAACCTGATGGGGGGATTTTGGCAGTTAGAGGCCCCTCTATGTTTTCTGTTATGGGCTATAGCAGTGACTATAAGACTAGCGTCTTAGGGGCGGCTGTGGCTCAGGAGGTAGAGTGGGTCGTCCACTGACCCAAGGGTTGGCGGTTCTCCTGTTCATGTGTCAAAGTGTCCTTGAGCAAGACCCTTAACCCTGAGATGCTCCCGATGTTGAGACTAGCGCCTTGCATGGCAGCTCTGCCACCATCGGTGTGTGAGTGTGAATGAATGAGAGGCAACATTGTAAAGCGCTTTGTTCCATTCTGGTTGAAAAGCGCTATAAAAATACAGTCCATTTAAAATACATTTTCGAATTATTATTATTAGAAGCATCCTTTTGAGGAAAACAACTACTCCCTTAATTAACTATTAACTAATGAAAGAAGCTGGACCCGTTTTAAGATCACGCAAATTCATAAAGTTAGTTTGCAGGAGGAGGTGCTAAGTGATTTGTATACCTAAACAACATGTAATCTCTAGTGTGTATAGGCTAGTCTGTCAAGATAGGCACTACCATTCAAAGAGAGCTTTGGTGCAAAGAACACCGTATTAGAGAAGAAAAAAAAACTGCATCAGAATTTCCTTATTTGTGTTGTGAAATGGACAAGGTGAGACTTTCTATTTCCTTAGTTGTGTTGCAATATGGACAAGGTGAGACTTTCTATTAAGTCAGTTTGATTTACTTTTGATTAGGTCTGATTGCATGTTTGGATTAATGTTTAATGTGATAAATGAAGCAATTTTCAAGCGGAAGTGTGAATTAAAGTAACATATGAATGATGCAATGCATGATCCTTCCATTCGCATAGTTTCTATAATTCAAGTAATAAGTATGTTATTTTATGAAACATCCAATCATTATTGATTTCATTTTAGATTAGTTAAATAATATATGCCTTTTTCCATTTACGAGTAAATATATCAATTAAATGTGGTGTGATTTATCATCAATTTAACATTTTTGAGGTTTTTGGCCATAAATATCAATAAGAAATTAAAGTGAAAGTGAAAGTGCAAGACCCATTTACAGTCCTGCAGTGCATTTTATTAATGCTTCAGTTCTTAACAATAGCTGTGCTGTCCAACTTGCCAAACAGGTAAAGTAAAAAATGTGTCAATCGTCACAAAGACAATTAAAAATGCACAGCATGGCATGGAGAATTCAACTCTATAATATTTGTTATATCTACACAGAATTCAACTCTGTAATATTTTTTATATTTACACAGAATTCAACTCTATCATATTTTTTTTATATTTTCACAGAATTCAACACTGTAATATTTTTTATATTTTCACAGAATTCAACACTGTAATATTTTTTATATTTTCACAGAATTCAACTCTATAATATTTTTTATATTTACACAGAATTCAACTCTATAATATTTTTTATATTTACACAGAATTCAACTCTGTAATACTTTTTATATTTACACAGAATTCAACTCTGTAATATTTTTTATATTTACACAGAATTGGATTGAAAGGAATGGTCAGATTAGAATACATTGCATAATTGGGATAACATTACAGTTTGATTGAAACAGAGACCCTGTAAATCTCCTGCTAGGATCCTCCCTCCGTGGCTCAGCTACGAACGAAGTTGCAATCAGAGCTTCAAATGAAATCTCCCGGAGATTCCCCTAAGGTCGGTCTAAAGAGGAAAATAACATATACACTACTGTGCATACGTTTTAGGCAGGGGATGCAGTTTTGAAGACAAAAGGTGTCCATATCAAATCAATATTTAGATATTCTAAATAATAGATTTTCTTTTCACTCACTTTGTATTTTATTAATTAATAAAATAATAAACAATTAACATTCATACACATTTTTAAAGCATTCTTACAGTCTCATACATGCCTAATACCTTTGCACAGTACTCTATATACTGTCAATTGTTGATATTCTATATGAGCCTTTCCTAATTCCTTGCACTTATTTTTTTCCATAATAATATTACTAAGATTATGAATAGGTTAAATATTCTTTGTTTGTTTTATTATTTGCTTTCAAGATTCTTAAAACTGCAAATATAATTTGTTCATGTTATTTTTCTACGTTGAAGAAGACTGTTGGCATCCCAGGTCATCCTAAGATCCCTCTTCGAGGTTGTGATACTCTTGATGGCAGTTATGATTTGGTAATAATTTTTCACTGTTGTCACCCCATGCTCATCTTACCCTCTTTGTTTTTCACAGAGAACAGGTTGTACTGTGTTTTTTGTGTCTTTTATGTCAAACACATTGATCACCAAAAGGTTATGTATTAAAACATTTAGTCCCATATCAACCTTTAGTCCCATATCTCAGGCTCATCACCATAAAAACATGTTTAGGGGTAATCCTCCTGTCAGTGTCCTGACCAGGCACTGGTATAGAACTGGAGTTCTATGGGGCCAGGTCGCCACTGCAAAAGAGCATTCTTGCTCAGTTGGACTTTCCTGGTAAAACAACGGTACAAAAAAAATAAAAATTAAAAAATGTGTCACTGTAGACACTGGCACATATTGAATAGTGACCGTCAGATTTGTTTCAAACTCTAGATACTTTTATAAGAGATCTTCCAACATACATGATTACCTAGTGAAGTCAGATTTGTTTCGAACTCTAGATACTTTTATTAGAGATCTTCCAACACACGATTTCCTAGTGTAGTCAGATTTGTTTAAGAGGCCCACACATTTTCTTTCTCAGGTCCCTTGTGAGAATTTCCCATGTCATAATTGTATATACTGCTAGTCTACGATAGAGGGGCAATCAATTTACTCATTTGCAGTCTGGTGCTGTTATCAAAGTCAGGGGCAGAATCACATGTAAAACTATGAAAAGGTCAAATTGAATGGGGTAGCTTGTGAATTGTAATGATGAGTCCTATTAATCCTTATTAATTAATCCTATTAACACCTTTAACAACCGGAGGGCAGGTCAATGCTGCATTGTTTTGTATGATGGCTGACGACATTGTTGTGACTTTAATGTCTATACATGATTGATTGTGCAGTTTTAATAAGTGAAATTTAAAAGCATGCCACTTTTACTTTATTCTCCGTATGTACATTTTATTTGGGGATTTTGATCTCCCCATATAAATGAATAATAGTTTTTGCAACCCTGCAACTGGGTGGGTCTCTATGTATAAACTACCAAAATTAAGACTCTGAAAGTCCCCAAAATGTTGTTCACCATTTTTATTTGCTGATATTGCCATGAATTATTTTAAAACGTTGTATTATCTATGCATTGATATAACTTAATGAAATTATTTCCCCAGGATGAAAACTACCTGTTGGAATGGTGGGGAAAAGTTCACTGTGAGTATCACAACAATAGATGATGGTAAACTTACATTAGATTATCCCTAATGTGTTTCATTTAATTGAACTTATTTATTGTATTTCAGCATGGCAGTCCCTCTCCAATGACCAAACACTTAACGGGAAGACAGAAGAAACGTAAGTACCTTTGATACTGCCTTTGCAGGGTTTATTAGAAAAACTGCCGGTGGCAATCGGACAAACTAGTGTCACTATGTCTAAAAGCTGTCTGACTATTTCAGATTTAATTTATAAACGCACCCATAAATAAACAAGCAGCTGGCTAACGGTTACATTTAATCGTTAACCCATATCAGAGTTGCCAACTTTGGAAAACTGGCTGGCGTGAGATTGTGCGTGTGCGGCAGCGTGCGCATTCGCACGTGCTCACGCAGGTGTACGCGCGCGCATTTTCCCGTTGACGCTGTGCACTAAACGATCGGCAGTGAACGTAGGCAAGCAGGCGGGTTACATAGCGTTTAAATGTCCTAACATACAGATATATTTTGGTTGGTTAAAAAAACATCCTGGGTTTGTATATTAATTATTCGAATAATCCATGATTGATACATGATTGATCGCTGTCAATTCTGGTTCCAGGTTAGTAGTGTGGCTGACTTGCTTGAACGCCTTCTAGGCTGTGAGCTGAGAAGCTTCAGCAACTGTCCATACATATCAGAGTAATTTAAGATGCATATAAATTAAAATGCAGGTATGACAGAGCACAAACGACGTGTGTAGAGGCGACTCTGGGCAACCAATTTACCGCAGTGGTCCAATCTAAACACAGTGACAAGCTTCGCGCATCAATCAGAGAGAGTGGATGCAGCTCCATGGAAACACCCGAATAAAACACCCGGTTTTCGAATACTCAGCTATAGACACAGAGCGCAATGCGTCATCAGAGGGAAGACCACGCCCCCCGTGGGGGAAAACAATCCGCGAAGTTGAATGGGAGTCAATGGGAAATTGGTGGACACCGCTTCTTTAAAGATCTTTAACAGAAAATGTCAACAACAGCTTACTTAAGTACACTTCTGCCCGAAGAAAGGGCTAGATATTTACAAAAGCTAAACGTAATTGGACTCGCTCAGTGCCCATTTTCTGTCCAAAAATCAAAACAAAAGCGGTTGGAAATCTAAGTAGCCTTTAGACCGTTCGTATCTAGCAAACCAGGCTAGCTAAATACTACTAGCAAAACTAATGTATCTGGGGAATTGAGATCAATCATCATAGCTACAAATAATTCACAACATAATCTCAGAGAATAAATTAACTTTTTGACCTATCTGACACAATATGTTAACTGCACACATAGACGTGAATTGTATCGGGATGAAGTCCCCGTTGCTAGGGAGCCCTTCTGTCTGTTTATAGCCTTAAGCCAACTATAACGTCTTTTTGCTCAGTTGTACGTCTTGGAATCCTATAAAATCTTAAATTAGGGTTTGTTAACTTATTTGCCCGTACAAATAACCACGCAACAGCTTTTCGGCATAGTCTCGATTTTAGTTTTAAAGCTAGAAAGATAACTGTCCAATGCAAGTCAATGGAAAATGCAGCTTTGTTGTCCCCTACGATGTGGGCATGTCCTAAATGCGCTCTGTCTATCTCAAGCCTGGATCATACTTTTGCGAAGCAGCACGTAAACAGCTCTGCGTAGCTTCGAAGCGCAAGGGTTTCTGGGAAAGCGTAGCTCACCGAGGCCCGCCGACGTGTTGACGGGGAGTCCTCCCAAATCCTAACAGCCCGTCGCGCGAAGCGTCTTCTCAGTGCGTCAAACAATCGCTGATTGGTTGAACGGGGTAGTGAGCGAGTAGATATCGGTAATCATTTGGCTGTATCCAAACAAATTAAAACGCAGATGACACAATGAAATGGAGCAGATAGGCTGATTTTCAATAGCCTTCAAATCATATTAGTGGTTTTCTATGCACTTAGCAAGTGTTAGCTATAGCCTACATAAAGACTGTATGTTACAACTGTTATCTGTATTGTTTGATAAACTGTATGTATGTGAATGTACAGCACTTTGGTCAGCACTGCTTGTTTAAACGTGCTCTATAAATTAACTTGACTTGATTTGATATAAGAAAACATGAAAAGCAGTGGGCAACCTTTGTCTCGTTTATACTTTCGCAGAACATGAACGGTTGTTTCTGTCTGTGGTTCTTCTTCGGTTTTCTTTACATTCTGGATTACTGAATGCGACACTGCCACCTAGTGGACCCGTTAAACTCACGTTGAAGTATGTAGGCAAACTACTGTGTGAACGGAAGCGCCAAATGAACGTTTACGTTCGCCAGCGCGCTCACGGAGAAGTATAAATCAGGCTTTAGAGTCAAGCAACGTCGTTCGCTTGATTTAACCAGAAAGACTAACCATAATAATAATATGTTTGCCTGTTTTTGGCTGGGATGAGAATCAGCACCTCCAAATCTGAGGCCATGGTTCTCAGCAGGAAACCGATGGATTGTCTACTCCAGGTAGGGAATGAGTCTTTACCTCAAGTGGAGGAGTTCAAGTATCTTGGGGTCTTGTTCACGAGTGAGGGTAAAATGGAACGAGAGATGGGCCGGAGAATTGGAGCAGCGGGTGCGGTGTTGCAGTCGCTCTATCGCACCGTTGTGACGAAGAGAGAGCTGAGCCAGAAGGCAAAGCTCTCAATCTACCGGTCTATCTTCGTTCCTACTCTCACCTATGGTCATGAAGGGTGGGGCATGACCGAAAGAACGAGATCGCGGATACAAGCGGCGGAAATGAGTTTCCTCCGGAGGGTGGCTGGCATCTCCCTTAGGGATAGGGTGAGAAGTTCAGCCATTCGTGAGGGACTCGGAGTAGAGCCGCTGCTTCTTTGCGTAGAAAGGAGCCATTTGAGGTGGTTCGGGCATCTAGTAAGGATGCCACCTGGCCGCCTCCCTAGGGGAGGCGTTCCAGGCACGTCCAGCTGGGCGGAGGCCGCGGGGCAGACCTAGGACCAGGTGGAGGGATTATATCTCCACACTGGCCTGGGAACGCCTTGGAATCCCCCAGTCAGAGCTGGTTAATGTGGCCCGGGAAAGGGAAGTTTGGGATGCCCTGCTTGAACTGCTACCTCCGCGACCCGACCCCGGACAAAGCGGATGACGATGATGATGATGATGATGATGTTTTGATCTCTGTTGCTGTCACAATGATTTGGCATGAGATTTGCCTTGGTAGCGTGAGAGCGTGAGAGTCACGCCAGATGCGTGAGAGTTGTCAACCCTGCCCATATTCATATAATTTAGTTATTTTGTGTGTGGGGTCGAAGCTGCTAGCACGCTAACACGTAACGTCGTTTTCTAAATTCACATTAATGTCTCATTGGACAGACTTAACTCTTAACGACCGAAAAAGTGACAGATCCGACTGATTCAATGGTAGTTGTATATGTCAGGATCTGGCATATATGGCCATTTGTTCTTGTCGTTCGTCCACTTTGATGGAGGAAAACTCAACTAAGCCTAAAGCCCAGTTCAGACCAATGATTCGCGACGCAACGAAACAGTTTTGGAACGTCGCAGACAAAAGTTGCAGCGGTCTGTACTAGTAGTTGCAAGGCAGCGGAAGCATGTCGTCGAAGAAGATTTGGCTTGTCAAATCGCCAAGGGCAGTTTTAGAACGTTAGGAAGCATAGCGCCAGATTTATGGTCAAAAAAGCATTATTCGTTAGCGCGTTTACATGCAAACGTTGGATTTGTTATCATTTAAATAAGCTATTGTTTATTAAAACTATATACTCGGCATCATATAGTAGCTATGGTGCCAATCGCAGCTAAATAAAAACGATTGTCATTCACTAGCTCATACTAATAGGGAAATAAAATTATGAAATAATTTTTGTTAACGTTAGCTAAATGTAGTGGGTTATCTGTGTCTGTGCTAGTTGCTTTGGTGTGAACCACTCAGTTTTAGAGCGTTTAAGATCAGACGTTCGGACTCTTGCGAGTTGCAGCCAGTTGCGTCGCGAATCATTGGTCTGAACTGGCCTTTAAGGACACCCGTCCCTTTGTAAAATTTTTACTACGTAAAAACGTCGATAATTTTTTATTTATTAATTTCTTTATTTTATTAATTTATTTGCACAGTAAAAACAAAACGGAAGCGCATCAAGAAATTATTAAAAATATATACATATATAGCTAGGCCTACATATATATATATATATATATATATATATATATATATATATATATATATATATATATATATATATACATACATAAATATATATATATATATATATATATATATATATATATATATATATATATATATATCCATCCATTTTCCGCTGCTTATCCGGGGCCGGGTCGCGGTGGCAGCAGGCTCAGCAGGGTATTCCAGCCGTCCCTATCCCCAGCAACGCTTTCCAGATCCTCCTGGAGCATCCCGAGGCGTTCCCAGGCTAGACGAGATATATAATCTCACCAGCGTGTTCTGGGTCTACCCTGGGGTCTCCTACCAGTGGGGCGTGCCCGGAAAACCTCCAACGGGAGACGCCCAGGAGGCATCCTAATCAGATGCCCGTACCACCTCATCTGGCTCCTTTCGACGCGATAATAAACATGTGCAGGTGGGGTTAGAAATCCGAGTTTATAACAAATACCTCACCTAACGTCAATCATTGATCAGCAGCAACATAATATAATTGTTTGCCTGACTGGCCATGGGATTGGGGCTCTTAATAGCTAAAAAGCAACACTGTGTTCTTACTATATGCTATTATATTGTCAAAGACCTCGTCGGATTTTGTATTGACCGCCAGTCAAAATGGACGGGATGTTTTTCCCCAAAAGGGGGCGGGGACATGATGCAAGGGCAAAGTTCCCGGATGATTGCTCTGGTCCATATGTTTCTAGAATCTTTAAAGAAAAAGCTGATCGGATCCATAATGCCATTCAGCTCCACAAACTGCTGTTGACTAAGCATGGTGAGACCCTGAGTAACCACATTGTGGAGCTTCACAGCATTGCTGACAACTTGGACAAGGTAAATCCATCTTAATATATGGTAATTCATTATTATTTATAGTGTAGGCCTATATATATAAAGCCAATTTAAATGTTTTTGAAACAATTTGTCCAGGGTTTGAGTTATGTGGGAGCCAGTGGGAGCTGAGCTCCCAAGGAAGGGTCTGAGCTCCCATGAAAGCAGTAAAGTCATACATCTGTGCGGGTCGCCAATGCAGTGCGCCGGTTAAGATAATATTTATTTATCTCCGCCACTAACGTTAGAGACCTCCACAAAACTCAGATTATAACTCGGACCCTGAATTTGTCCAATAACTATTACACTGTGTCATGAGCTTTTTGAGTTAGTTTCAAGTTCAATGTCCCATAATTCCATTTAATTTTACAGGTCTCCAAGGGAACAAAGATTGCCGGGATCACTGGGGGTGCAGCAGGTGCGGTCGGAGGGGCTGCGGCTGTTGCAGGTGTTATCCTCGCCCCATTTACCTTTGGGGCTTCGTTAGCCATAACAGCTGTTGGGGTTGGCGTGGCAGCAGCTGGAGGAGCCACCGGAGCTACAGCGGCTATTGCTAACAAGGTGAAAGGCTACAAATGAATAAAATTTAAATTTCTTAAGGCTTACCGTATTTTTTTTTTACTTGCGCATTTTGCACACATTTTAAACAAGTAGAAAACACATTTTGGTTGTTTTCAGGTGAACCTGACGCAGGACAGGAAGAGGATTGAAAATAACATCATCGAGCATAGCAAGCTCATGGAGTCTGTCGATACTGTCCTGAAGTTCATCAACGAAGGCCGGGAGCAGTTGAGGCAGCATGACCTGTCTCTACAGGGTGTCAGGGTAGAGGCAATGAGAGTAGTCGAAAAACTGGAAGCAGCTGGAGGTGGGGCAAGCTCCAGTGCTTTGGAAGCCAGCAGTAAAGCCTCTGGGCTGATGGAAGGCTTTGCCTTGGATATGTACTACACTACAGGAAAGAAAGGCCCAAAGTTAAAGAAGGGCCTGGCGTCACAGTTGGCCATGAAAATTCGTGAGGTGAGCGAGCAAATGAAACATGGATTGGATGAGCATATGCGCGTCAAAAAGTTGTTCTGTGATGGGAAGTAAATGACTGTTTTTTTTAACCATTTTTACTAAATGTTTATTATTTTTAATCTGTGCATACCTTCATTTTTGTTTGGTTTCATTTATAACTCGTAAGCAGGTGAAATTAACTGTGCTTTAAGAAAATGTTTCATAACCATCAGATATCAAAATACAAATGCCTCATCACAATATGGAGAGAAACTCAGAGAGAAACTGTTCTTATGTTTCATGGGGTTTAGGGTTAAGGTTACATACACTTAAATATTGTTTATAAATGGAAGCTTCTGTACACATCTAGATCTATTTGAGATAGCACACTACTTTTTTTGATTTGAAAGTATAATACACAACTTTTTTTAAAGTTTTTAATTTGTACTTGTATGACTAAAACTGATGTACTTCTATTGTTAATGAAATATAAAAACAATTTTCTATAAGCTTTCTTTTTGTGTTTGAGTTTAATAAATGTGGGCAACAAAGAATCCCTATGTGACGGAGGTGAGTGAGCTGCCTTTAAAGAAGACACTAGTGGTCCACTGGTGTGGTGAATGTGTGTCTTCTGTGTAGTTTCAAGCTCTTATTGTTGGTGATTTCTGTAGAACTATGTACCTGGACCACACATTGTTGTCTAAATAAAAGCATAATAAAACGATTTCTGTATTTATTTTTTGGCCTTTTTGATTTCTTTCAGCCATACAAACATGTTGTGATTCAGGGGCTGTTAGGTGCAATAATATGGACTCAACGTGACGTAGTGCATTTTGATTTAACCTTTCAAGTTACTTGAAGTCTTTTCACTGCACCCAGCTAAGCGAGTTAGCATTTGTTTGTCACTGACCTTACTTTAGGTTGTTTCAGATTAGCTTTTATATTTATAATATTGAAGCAAGGTTGTAGCAAATCCACCAGGGGGCAGTAAATTTCCAGGAGAATAAAGTCGACTTCAGAAATGCATTCCACCTGCTTCGAGCGCTACTGCTCATGGAAAATCCACTAAAAGTCTTAAACTAAATTTGGCATCACGAACAATGATTTGAGTCAAGCAACGTGGATTTAGAATAAATATACATGATGTTCTACAATTCATTTTAATTTAGACTTTCAATAGACAATATGCATTCAATTATCTTTAAAATAATGTAGGCCTGCAGAGACTCAAAGGCCCATACCGAAAGGATTCCTATGCTGTTGTGTAATGCATGTTTATTATTATTATTATTATTTAATAATAATAATAATAATAATAATAATAATAATAATAATAATGCATGGTTTTTACTTGCTTTGTTTACGTTTTGTATTTGACCTACATCCACAAAATGTCCTATCACAAGGTGAGCCCAGTCCAAGGGTGCGGAGTAATACAATCTAACGCAGATATTTTGTCCATCCTCGCCCGACTGGGCGGTTACGTTTAGTGTTCCAATAGCCGGAATTATTAACTCCACTCACCGCAGCTACAGAGGCAAACACATTCTTTGCGTCTTTCAGCGGAAGTATATGCTTGGTTGTCATGCGGACGTATATAAAGTCATGTGACAACCATTAAGCGCTTTCGTTCCAGGCAATAGTACTTTTCAGAAGCACTCCGAGCAGTGAGCTCTCCTAAGCGAAATGGCTTTCTAAAGGCGTGCAGGGCTAATCTTGCAGTGGCAAAAACCCGGCAGTGCAACAGTGAAGCACTGGCTCTTCTTGGCAAAATGGCGTAAGTAAATTGTACCACTCTGTTTGTCACTTTGCAATTTCAAACGGCCGGTGTGGCAAATTCGGTATAACTTATTTAACCTCTAGCCTGTTCAAATAAAGATAGTTTAATATAGGACTTTGGAATGTACTTAACTCTTAGTAACTTTAAAAATTCTGACTCAAGGTATGTGATGAGTCACCTGCATAGTCTGAATTGGTTCGGAACAAAATGTATGGTCATGTTAGGTGACAGTGCTTAGGTGGACAGATAATTAGCTGATGTGACAGGTTCTTGGACCCTATCTCTTTGTTTATGTTTTCACAACTTACATACACATCTGATCATGTGAAATCTACCAATAGACAAAGTGTTATACATTGTCCGCTCATTTAGACAACGTGGCAGTCCCAAAATGGCGCTTAATGCGCTTTCACTGAATTCACTCTGGCCGTCGCTTTTGAGACAGATGGTGGTGTGTTGTGGAAATGGCGGTATTCCTCCCCCTTTCTGTTGTGAATTTCCAAGTAGGCGTGGTTACGGACAGTTCATGACCAAATTAGGAAATGTTATCCCCCGGTGGTGGGCGGTTTGTTTCCCGGCAGGGCAGTGTTACTTTCCATTGAAGGGGATTAGTCAATAATAGCACATGCACTTCCTTCTCGTTGTCGAAATAAATTACACACTTTATAATGTTGTCATGCCAAGGCAATTAGCCCTAATTTGAATGTGTGTGTGAACAAAATGAGGTTTCATTGTTTTAGAGTTAATTTAGTAATCAGGCTAAACCTGTATCACAATATGACAACAAGAGTTGAAAGCATGAGGAAAATATTCTCTTTTCCATAGTTACATTTGTCTATATATTTTTGAGTCTTTGCCAAGTTTGGATTTGTTCTTGTGCCACTTGAAAATAATTGATTAATAATTGTTAAAGGTTGTGTAAATTCACCTTGTATATCAAGGTGTGCGATGTGAAAACGTATTCTATTATTGTTCCACAATGTCATCTCACCAGGCATACCCCTCTGCGTTTCTTTGTGCCCTCCATCCAGGTCTCTCTCGGCAAACACCCTCAGCTTTGCTGCCGTCGACAGCACAATAGAACCCCACGACTCCATACTAAGTTCATCAGACTTGTCTGCCCGTTCACGGCTACCATTGGTCAGCTACGACACAAAGTATGGCCCTGAACTTACAGCTAGCCTTGGAGGACGTGGGGGCCCTGCTCTCAGGTTGGTGACGTGGCGCTGATTCACCGCTGTCCGTTTGTGAGAACTTTAATGGGTTCATGTGATTAGACTCTGTTAGCTATATCAACATTTTGTGTTACGGCCCCTGGTAATGCGATAGGACACTTGTAGAAAGTCCCATTTCACCATTTGGTGAATTATATGTATAAAAAGATTAGATTTTTTTTTTTTATTACACCTTGTTTATCTCGTTACTAAAATGCCTTGTTCCTCTGCTAGGGCCCTCGTTTCTGATGGGTGACCCCATGGGGCCCCTTCTGGACCAAGATGAAGATGAAGCTCTTTCACCCTCCTCTTTCTTAGAGGGGAGGGCACCGCCTTCGCCTCCCCTCTCTTTCTCTTCTTGCGTCTCCTCCTCTCCCTACCCATCCTTATCTTCCTCCTCTCCTCCTCCATCTCCCCTCCCCTTTCCCTCGCTCCTTGGAGACAAGGCCGGGACAGAGGACATGCCTTTCCCTTGGCTGGCTGCCAGCGAGCTGCTCGACGCACACGTCAGAGCAGACGATGGCAAAGGTGCGCTAGTTAACCACCCTGTTAAAAACATTCAGGAAGTGTCAGCTTCATTCAGTGAGCTTCAAAGGGATTTGAAATGACCGAATCTTAACTATAGAGCCCCATTAAGAGTTGCATTGCTTTCCTAGATCATTTTTTGACTTGATCTGGTTTGAAGACTTGCAATAAGGTATCAGTTTAACCGTCATTACAAAGTATTTGAACTTGTAGTCAAACAGGTTTTCAAGTGATTAAGCAGCACTCTCTCGTTGCCTAGGCGGGAAACATTCTTATCTCACACTAACTAAACGCCACGCCTGTTCAAACAGGTTTGCCTGTACTCTCAGTTTTACGTTATGACCTCTGCCAGCTAAGTGTGGTTAGGTTTTTAAAGGAGTCATTGCGCCATGAGGAAAGCTTCCATTCGTAGCGTTTGAATACAGCTCACAGTGAGCTTCAGACGTCTTTAAGTTAGAACTGTAAAAAAAAGTTCTGTTTGTCTTGTTGTTTGTTTACTACTGAGACTCTTATTATAACTGATTCTTTTCCTCTCCACAGACGATGCCTTCACTGGCATGGACTGGATGACAGAAAAGATTGACCTGAGCGACTTTGACCTGGAGTCCCTCATCGGTTCCTGTTCCTCTGACGAGCCCCCTAGTTCCCCTGAGGAACTCCTGGCGTCCCTGGACAACCACATGGATCTGGACCTGGACACCTTTGAGGCGGCCCCGTGCGCCGTGCTCGACCTGGGGCTACCCCTCCCTGATCTCCCCCCTCTCCCCCTGGAGTCCCCCGAGGTGGTTCCTGATCCAGACGTCCTGAAGTCAGAGCCTCTTTCTCCCCTTCCATCTCCTGCTTCCACCTTAGATCTGGGTAGTGAAGTGGATGTCTTGGTAGTAGACAACACCTCGCCGGCCGTCACCGCCACCATCATCCCAGATCCCAACAAAAGCATCCAGACCCCCGTGGTCCTCTCCCTTTCCCCTTCCAGCCACTTCGCGGTGGTCCTCACACCCAAAGATGAAGCCCCCCATCTCCCAGCCCCCGGCAGCATCACGTCATACTCTCTCTCCAGTGACTGTGATAGCGACTCTGGTATCGAGTCAGTGTCTGGGTGCTCTCCTCACCAGTCCTCTCCATCCGCCTCCCCCTCTGCTGGGTCTTCAAGGACCAAACCCTATTCTAAACCCGACCCCACCTCCACCCCCAAAACCCCTAAAGTCAAATCCGTGTCTGGCGCACCGAAAGTGGTGGAGAAGAAGCTGAAGAAGATGGAGCAGAATAAAACCGCCGCCACTCGCTACCGGCAGAAGAAAAGGGTGGAACACGAAGTGCTGCTCGATGAGTGTGCCGACCTGGAGAAACGGAACCGGGAGCTGGCGGAGAAGGCGGATTCCATCAGCCGAGAGATCCAGTACCTCAAGGATCTGATGGAGGAAGTCCGCTCCGCCAAGAATCGCCGGAGTAAAGCCAGCTCCGGGGTTTAGTTGTGGCCCACCGAAAGTTTTTTTTAATTTTTTAAGTAGCGTAGCGTAGCTCGTTATGATGAAAGGATGAGATTGTTTCTCATAGGAGTGGGAAATGGCTGAGATCAATTGTGACCAAACTCCAGTGCTTGAGTTGAGATGTCGAAATGAAGAAAGGTACAAAAACATGGGTTTAAAGAAAGTATAGAAATGTCTATGAGATGAAGATGACTAGAGTAGAAGATGAAGGCAATGCATCTCTCAGTCCTCTGTTTAGATCACTGAACACGTCTGTCTGCTTCACTCAAAGAAAAACGTATGTAGTTAGGATTAGGTTCATCATCAAACTTTACTTATTAAAAACTAGTAGTGTTAGTCCACTCAGCCACGATCCAACTGACCTCTACTGAATCGATGATTTCCAAAGAGAATTACCAGACACCCCACCCACCCTATCATCCAACACCACGTTCTCTCTCCTCTCCTGTTACCCTATTTCAACTTTCCTCGAAGCAGCTTCAAGTCCAGATAGGGGCCTCGCCTGTGGAGTAATTCTTGATAATGTTACACTGAACTCCTCTTGTCAATGTTTTGTTAATGTATGCAGTAGATTCACTCTTTTGCTTACTACTTGTGGTTTTATTATTCATATTTAATTCTGTGTGGGTAAACCTGAGCCCGTCTATGGGGGTTGTCTTTTAGTGTAAGTCAACTGTTTGGCTTGTATAAATGCTTTGCTATTGTTTTCTATTAAAGACTTCTATCGATGCTCATCTTATGTGCTTTATTGATCTGGATTATGAATATAACTTTTCAGAGTAACATAATGACAAACTTAAATAAAAAAAGCCTACATTATTGACGTTGGTAGGGATCTAAGAGAAGTAATTATTCGCATAAGCCTTTGAGGCACAGATGTTTGGCGTGTTATGATGGTGTCTGTTTGCTTAGCAGAATATAGGCCAGGTCAGGCCAGGGCATGTCAAAGTAAAATCCAAAAAAGAATTGCTAAGCCAACCCTATTTTGGGAAGGTGGCATGGTGCTGTTGTTAGGGTGAGAGTGAATCTGTCAGCGAGATAGACATACTGATCATCTAAAATATTGATTAGACTGAAAGATCAAGCAACAAACTTGGGAGTCCAATACGGGTTGATAATAGTACAGCCTTGATCTACAGTGGAGACAAGTGAGAACCAGTCCGTGCTGAAGTGCTCTGTTGCCCTCGTGCAGTGTCATGTTGCCCTGAGGGGAGCACAGGGAGGAGGGGGAAATGTCTGCAGGGACGCTCCCTCTTCTCGGTTCCGTCTAAAACCAGACAAACTACAGGAGAGGTTTGTGTTAAACGTGAACAGGTGTTTATGGGTAAGGGGAAAACCACAGTACAGAGAAACCGAGAGATACAGTAAGTTAGTATGAGCACGGGGGAGGAAGCTTTAACTGGTTAAAGTCACACACAAGTGAGTGTGTGTGTGTGGCGGCCAGCTGTGTAAGACTAGATTAGGCAGTAACACGTCGACACCAGTGTAGGCTGAGAAAACGAGTACGCACGCCTCCCACACATTCCATGGTAGAGGGGTTTTACTTTCCAACACAGGCTCTGATAAGAGCAGATCAGGGCCACTGCGAAATAGAAACAAACTTTCAAATGTGCTGGAATTGTTTTAATTCTTATCAAGTTAGTAAGTTTGTTTTTGTCCCTGAAAGGAGGTATTTACAAGTGCTTTCCATGGGAAAAAGAGCGGGGTCTAAAAAAAAAGAACCAAGCAAAGTAATAGGAGCAGAGTTACTTAGAGAAATAGACAGACTTGCTGGGGACTCACAGATAAAGGTTAAGACCACAAAGGATAAAAAATGTTGAGAAATTTCACAACAGCTGTAGAATTATGTAAATAATGTAGATAATGTAATTCAGATAATGTAAATCACCCACTACTGTACACTACTCATATCGTAATTTATTTATACTGTTACCATAGCCTGTTCATAGACATAGATATAGACACTGCACATATGTATATCTTTTTATATCATTTCATACTGCACTTTGTAAATTATGTTATTTAAACACTGCTAAAAGCACTTCTGGTTGAGATGCAATCTGTATTTCGTTGCTTTGTACTTGTGACATGCGCAATGACAATAAAGTTGAATCTAATCTAATCTAATCTAATCTAATTAGGGCTAGAATGAAAATCTGATTATGGCGGTAGTGTACTGTGAACGTGTATGTTAGAGAGTGAGAACACCAGCAGATCTGTTCCAATTGTAGCTACCATCAAGGCCACCTCTCTAGCCACGCCTGGGGGTGGTGGCGGTACAGTTATCTCAGGGGGCCCATTGCCAAGTGTGTGTGTGTGTGTGTGTGTGTGTGACAGACCTGCACTCTACCACGCCTGTTAGTTAAATAGATCACCAAAGTATCACGTGGTTTGGATTAGAAATTATTTATTTTGGTCCACATACGTAGAGTGCTGTGAAAAAGTATTTGCCCCCTTACAGATACTTATTGTTTTTGGACATTTGTCACACTTAAATGTTTCAAATTATTTAACAAATTTTAATATCAGACAAATATAACCTGAGTCAATACAAAAAGCTGTTTGTATATGATGATTTCATTTAATAAGGGAAAAAAGCTATCCAAACCAACCTGGCCCTATGTGAAAAAGTAATGGCACCCCCTTGTTAAATCATGAATTAACTGTGATTAACCATATTTTTGGGAAAGCTGGGTTCAATTTCACTAGCCACACCCAGGCCTGATTACTGCTAGAACTGTAGAATCAAGAAATCACTTAAATAGAACCTGTCTGACAACATGAAGTAGGCTGAAAGATCTCAAATAGCAACACATCGTGCCCCGATCTGAAGAAATTCAAGAACAGATGAGAAACAAAGTCATTGACATCTATCAGTCTGGAAAGGGTTACAAAGCCATTTCTAAGGCTTTGGGACTCCAGCGAACCACAGTGAGAGCCATTATCCACAAATGGAGAAAACATGGAACAGTAGTGAACCTTCCCAGGAGTGGCCGGCCTACCAAAACTACTCCAAGAGTGCATCGACGACTCATCCAGGAGGTCACAAAAGAACCCAGAACAACATCTAAAGCACCGCAGGCCTCACTTGCCTCAGTTAAGGTCAGTGTTCATGATTCAACAATAAGAAAGAGACTGAGCAAACATGGTATCCATGTGAGAGTTCCAAGGCGAAAACCACTGCTGACCAAAAATAACTCAAAGGCCCGTCTCACATTTGCCAAAAAACATCTTGATGATCCCCAAGACTTGGGAAAATATTCTGTGGACTGACGAGACAAAAGTGGAACTTTTTGGAAGGTGTGCGTCCCGTTACATCTGGCGTAAAACTAACACAGCATTTCAGAAAAAGAACATCATACCGACAGTCAAACATGGTGGTGGTAGTGTGATTGTCTGGGGCTGCTTTGCTGCTTCAGAACCTGGGCGACTTGCCGTAATTGATGGAACCATGAATTCTGCTCACTACCAGAAAATCCTGAAGGAGAATGTCCGGCCATCAGTTCGGGACCTTAAGCTCAAGCGCACTTGGGTTATGCAGCAGGACAATGATACGAAGCACACCAGCAAGTCCACTTCTGAATGGCTCAAAAAACCCAAAATGAAGGTTTTGGAGTGGCCTAGTCAAAGTCCGGACTTGAATCCGATTGAGATGCTGTGGCATGACCTTAAACAGGCCGTTCATGCTCGAAAACCCTCCAATGTGGCTGAATTAAAACAATTCTGCAAGGAAGAGTGGGCCAAAATTCCTCCACAGCGATGTGAAAGACTCATTACCAGTTATCGCAAACGCTTGATTGCAGTTGTTGCCGCCAAGGGTGGCACAACCAGTTATTAGGTTAAGGGGGCAATTACTTTTTCACATAGGGCCAGGTTAGTTTGGATAGCTTTTTTTCCCTTAATAAATGAAAGCATCATTTAAAAACAGCATTTTGTATTCCCTCAGGTTGTCTTTGTCTGATATGAATATTTGTTTGATGATCTGAAAAATGTAACATTTTTCAACAAAGTGTGACAAAAAAGCAAAAACAGAAGAAATCTGTAAGGGGGCAAATACTTTTTCACAGCACTGTATGAGTCACACAATAAAACACTCCACATATTACCTTCAAAAAAACTAAAACACAAAAAACACATTCACACACAGACCAAAAAGAGGTTGTCTGAAGTCCTCACTTACAGTATATAGTCAATATAGCCCCTTCACACATAATTATCGAAACACCTTTTATTTAGTTTTATTATAAAATGTTATTAACACCATAGCACTCTCAAGACCCCAATAGCAGCCATTTGTCATTCAAGCCTGGCATTTAACAAATGTTTGTGTTTTTGCGCTAATGGGTAGTTCGGCTAGAGGATAGTGTGTTTGGCTCTGGAGAGGGAATTATTGGAGAATGTCATGATTCAGTGGTCCTAAACAAAGACTTGAATCGCAGGCTGAGCGCCGCCACAGTTGATAGAATATAGGCCTGGTAATGAAAAGTCCCGGTTAGATGCCCAGAGGGAAGGCCTCAGTGTCCACACGGACCAAAGAAGACCCAGATAGGAAATAAGAGAGATGATACTCCGTTGACTAACTCCCAATCTCAGCGGGGCAAGACTTAACGCAGCAATAGCATATAGCATTGTTGACTTAACGCAGCAATAGCATATAGCATTGTTGACTTAACGCAGCAGTAGCATATAGCATTGTTGACTTAACGGAGCAATAGCACATAGCATTGTTGACTTAACGCAGCAATAGTATATAGCATTGTTGACTTAATGCAGCAATAGCATATAGCATTGTTGACTTAACGCAATATATCACTTACTCGCCCTGCAAGAGCCTGCAGTGGAAACTAACGGCCTTCAAATACTCCATGACACATGCTCGTGTTTCTGCCAGTGCTGCTGAAGCCCTTAGTACAGTAAGGTCTATTTTAGGATAGCATGTGGGATATGATATGATGGGTATAATCCTGCCTGAGGCTCAAATAATCACACATCGTCCAAATGGCAGACACTCTTCCCCAAAGACAGTAGCGGGCTTTAGTGGCTAAAGTCATGAGGATAAAAAGCAAAATGACTCATCCACCACTTGTGTCAAAAACATTATAACAAATTGTCTGCAGAAGACAGTGTCAACGAGACACTATATACACTGCCTGCCAATAGCATAGAATAGGAACCGTAACAGATAGTGATATTGACCCCATTTATAGGAACATTTATAACTCAGTAATCCCCTGACATTGGACACGGTAATCATCTTAGCTCCACAGACGGTCTCTGAGCAGATAATTAGCTGAGATGAGCACTCAGCTCAACTTAGCTCTCTTTTTTCTTGTTATCCATCTCTTTTTCTCTCTCTCACTCTCTATGAGGATGTAGATAGACTGCATTTCTGGAAATATGATCAATTATAGGTTCATTAAAAGCAGGTGTTACAATGTTGGTCTACTCTTTTCCGACCTTTTGTACTGCTACTGTAGGCTGTAAGTTTGAACTGAAATAAAGAAGTAAAGCAAGTTGGCAGTTTCAATACTCTTTCTTAAAAACAGAAGGAAAACTGTGGCATTATGTTCTCTATTGTGCTGCCAGTCGGCCAACTACGAAACATCTGTGAGTTCTGTGTGGCACTGCGGGTGTGAAGTGATGGACAATATGGAGCACAACATTGTTTTACAAAAGAGTGAAGCAATGAAGCCACCACCACACGACAAATATCGTAACTGACTTGCAGTTGCACAAGCCAACACACAACTTGAAAAACCAGCTTGTGGTAACTAAAATATTTTATCAACCTGTTTTAACTACCTGCTATAGGTCGTTTCTTAGAGTCAACATCAGTTGGAGGTATTTTGTTGGGTAATTAGCAGAAATACAAAAACCTAAAAGAGAATAAAAATGTGACTGTATAACATTTAGGTAACTTCAATCTTTTCTAGTAGGCTACTTCTATATTTCTATAATATCCATAAGGTAAGACAAGGCAATAGAGCGACCTCTAGCGTATAGTGCTTTAAATCACTGTCAACGTCTAACTGTACGACGTCCTCACGTAACAGATCATATGACTTCCTGAATAACAATGTGAAAGATAAATGTCTAAAATATTCCCATCAATCACTGCTGTTACCTCTATATTTGTTTACTTTATTGTTCAACAGACACCGTCAGATTTTTGGAACAGGTTGGTTGACGAATGGGTTATACTATGCTGTTGTCAACACTGTTGGTCACACGGTAAACGCTTCTGTCGTATGCAACTAAGTTTTGTGATAAACTGGAAGTAACTACAGCGACCCTCTCCAACTTTAATTGAAATAATTTATAGGAATGCAAAAGTAAAGCTGACAGTGACAGAGGTATTTTCCTCTGTTAATGTATCAGACTACTAAGTATTTAAGTACGGTATAACTATTTTTAAAAAATCCACCACGTTAATCTCCCGCTCTCTCACCATTTCCACACAGGATGTCCTACTTTCCACGTCTGGTAATCTGGGAGTCCGAAACGCTGGTAGCCTACCTACACCCCTACCCCTGGACACCTGGCACAGCTGTACTGGAGCAGAAAAACCCCGGGGGCCATGAAGGCAGCATCTTTCACCTCGGGGAGACGGAGTATTTGGGGATGCTACTTGGTGCCAGGACCATCGCGGGGCTACTCTGTGAAAAGCTGGCTGTGCGCCGGTGCGCGATGGTTACCAGGCCTCTTAGAGACCGACCAGCTCAGGTGATTTATTGGGTCAGATGTTTATAGCCTACTGATAACATAAAATGTTGGTATTATTTTATGTTCAAATGCATGTTTTTTTTTTGTAGCTCAAACTTGAAAGCGATTTGTCATCCATTCTGTGTGTATGCAGACACATGTGTGGTGTGCGTGTGTTTATGTGCGCACACGTATGTGTATCACTAACCAAGTATTCCCAAACATAATCTTTACTTTATTCGCTATCCTACTCAGATCCGTGTGCTTCCCCTGCATGGCCTAGACGCTGATTGGCGCCCCCATCTGGCGGGAGAAGAGGAGCACATCGCCAATGACCCCGGCTACTGCACCTCCAAAAGCGGCCCTCGATGGTCTGATTCAAGACTTGCGGAGCTCCAAGCACGTATCCGGGCCAAACTCCGTACCCCTGAAGCCCAGCCTAACCTCACTTTCCTGGGGGACGATCCGGCTCACCCTGGGCTGTTCTCCCGCATCGTCCGTGGAGAGGAGCAGCATTGGAGGGTGTGGGAGGACGAGGAGAACGTGGCGTTCCTGACACCTTTCCCCAACGCCCCTGGCCTCACTGTACTGGTACCGCGGCGACCTTTGACCTCTGATATATTCAAACTGGATGGAGGGGATTATGAAGCTCTGGTGCTAGCGACACGGAAGGTGTCACAGCTGCTTGTGGAAGGGCTGAGTGCGTCTGGGGTGGGATTGATTTTTGAAGGGTTTGAGATTGATTATGCCCATGCCAAGTTAATACCACTGCTTCCTCCACCGGTGTCATTGGAGAATAACCCCACCGATTGTAAACCTCCGCCCCAGTTTCACCAAAAATATCCTGGGTATGTGACATCTCAGGACGGGCCTGAGGCAAGCCTGGAAAGCTTAAAGGAGCTTCAGGCTAGAATCACCCAGCCTTGAACTTATTGAATGAGTCGATTATGTATTCCTTTTTTCTCCATCTAACCCATTGATTATTGACTGAAACGGACACATCAGCTCCGAGTACGAGGCTTGGCCAGTTGTCCTGACAACTATGGAATCATGACATGACTTAAGATTCCGACAGATTTTCCAGAGAACAAAATGTAAGGGAGTAATCACAATAAATAAACTGACAGAACGAAATTTTACTTTATTTTGTTTTTATGAACAAAACATTGATAAAAGGGTGACGCTGGTGTTTTTAGTTGTGTATTTACTTTTGAAATAGGCCTACGTTTCTATTCATCTGCTGCAGTGTAATTTCCTTATTGAAATTTAGGCTCCAAGGCAATAACAATAAAATCAGACATCTACACGTCACATTCATACATGCATTTAAAAATAACTTAATAATAACATTGTTAAATAACCTTATATATGTTAAACTTTGAAAATGTTTTAAATACAATTCTTGAGTTTTTTTTACTTGACAGTAAGGACAATACACAACCCTATACCTGTCCCCTCATTAACTAGCAACGACTGTGTTGTACACTTCCTGCTTCAGAATGAACCATATTTATTTCTTCTGTTTACTGAGAAATGCAGCACACCCCCAGCTGCATGCACACTAATTAATTACCCAGCCTCTAATTGGTCCCACAGTGTTTCAATTAAGATCCTTAATGAGGGGCCTGTTAAGTGTTTAATTAGCGGGTAAAAATAGGGACGTCGCCAAAGGCCATTGTTACCCTGTAGAGAAACAGATGTGGCTGTAGGGTGATAAGAACAGGACACCACCGAGACCCACTGCCTAAGAACCCCACTGAGACACACTGCCTAAGAACCCCTCTGATACAGAATGGTTTGTGCGATGACTATGTTCATTTTACAAAATCCAAAATGAAAGATTCGACCTCCGTACTCAGACACTTTGAGTAGATTTGAGTGGATTAGATAGTAGTTGAAAGCGACACTCTTCTGAAGTCTTAATAATATATATACATATATATATATATATATATATATATATATATATATATATATATATATATATATATACACTGTATATATATACTGACGCACCTTGAGGTCGATGGGGTTCTTGGTGGGGGTCTATCACACCTTGAGGTCGATGGGGTTCTTAGTGGGGGTCTATCACACCTTCAGGTCGATGGGGTTCTTAGTGGGGGTCTATCACACCTTCAGGTCGATGGGGTTCTTAGTGGGGGTCTATCACACCTTGAGGTCGATGGGGTTCTTAGTGGGGGTCTATCACACCTTGAGGTCGATGGGGTTCTTAGTGGGGGTCTATCACACCTTCAGGTCGATGGGGTTCTTAGTGGGGGTCTATCACACCTTCAGGTCGATGGGGTTCTTAGTGGGGGTCTATCACACCTTCAGGTCGATGGGGTTCTTAGTGGGGGTCTATCACACCTTCAGGTCGATGGGGTTCTTAGTGGGGGTCTATCACACCTTGAGGTCGATGGGGTTCTTAGTGGGGTCTATCACACCTTGAGGTCGATGGGATTCTTAGTGGGGGTCTATCACAGGTCGATGGGGTTCTTCACACTTGGTCGATGGGGTTCTTAGTGGGGGTCTATCACACCTTGAGGTCGATGGGGTTCTTAGTGGGGGTCTATCACACCTTGAGGTCGATGGGGTTCTTAGTGGGGGCGAAGCAGCCCCCACATAGCCTCTCCATCTTGCTGACGTAGACCAGCGGCTCCACGCTGCAGCTCAGGTCCATGATGGAGAAAACACTGGGGGCCACCTGGCAGTGGAACTGTGAGAAGGAGTAGTAGGATACGAAGGGCATGAGGGCCACGGGGGGCAGGTAGTTACACACGATGATCCCCAAGATGATGAGGACGATCTTCAGGGCTTTCTTCTTTACCGGATGCATCACCTCTTTTCCCGCCACGGAACGCCGCAGCACCCAGATGACAGAGAGGTTGCAGAAGAGCATGACGGCGAAGGCAAAGAGGATGACTCCGCTGAAGAGCGTGCTGATGCTCATCACGCCCATGACGCTCTTGGTGACGCCGTAGGACAGGTTGAAGCACCAGACCAGCAGGGCGATGGCCACGCGGAGCTTGCTGTCTCTGACGGTGGTGAAGAGGACCGGGTGGACCACGGCCACGTAGCGATCCACACAGATACACACCTGCAAGGTGTTACACCGTTTTTTACACCACTTTGACTAGTGATGCCAGTAATGTATTATCAAAACACAGCGGTTCAATCGGTTTTATTTTTGCTTGGTTTTTTTATGTTACAAAATACGCGTGGAGGGTGAGACAGTTATCGTTTATTGAGTATTTCTATAAACTGTAGTGACTAACTTGGATACTAACTTTGGATAGGTGTAGGTATTGAAGCAATATTGAGGCCCCTTACCAGGAGGTACTGTGTGTGTAAGTGTGTTATACACTCACCAGAAACAGTGGTGCCGTGTCCTTAACCCCGTAGGCAAACCTCTGGAAACACCAGATGTCCTCGTCAGCCAGCACCATCCTGTTGACCATGTCTATGGGGCCCATCAAGCAGAAACAGGCGTCCAGGATGGCCAGGTTCAGGATAAAAATGTCCGAAGTGGACGATTCCTTCTTCTTACTGGCGATCTGCCAGATAACCAGCGCGTTGGAAGGAAACCCGATGGTCAGGTTCATCACCTTGACGGCAAAGTAGAAGACGAAGGCGTAGGGGGCGATGGCACACTCCTCGTACTGGTACCAGGGCGGAGGGGTGTTCCGGGCGCTCACGTTGGTGTGAAGGTCAAAGGTCGGGGTGGCGGTGGTGTTGGACATGGTGACAGGCCAAGGAGATAAGGTCGAGACTGAACCAAAACAGAGCAAATCGGTGTTTCAATCTCGTTGATTTATTCAAATTAGCATGTTTTCATTATATTATAAATTCAATTTATAAATTAAATATCCATGTGATATTACTTAAAATACAATAAAAAAAATGTGTCCAATATATTATAAAATAAATACGTATATTAAAATAATAAATAATAATGATAAAATATTGAAGTTCGATATTACCTTTGAAGAAAGGTAAGAGTACTTTCGTTCTCACTTCCCTCTATGGATCCTTTGCAGCACAGTTATCCAGCAGCCCCAATAAACATGCCCCCTGCCTGTCCTCAACTCCATAAAGCCCCATGGCACAGGGCCCACAGGCTTATAAAGGGGTGTCCATGGGAAGAGGGAACTCTTTGGATTTGGCCAATCTGAAGAATCTCACAAAATGACCCCCATACGCAGAAACTCAACACAGGGTCCTGATTGGTTGGGGTTAGGAAAGGGACTGAGTGATGCTATCCGGAGACTTTCACTGATTGGTTGATTTAATAAATGACCTTAAGGCGATAAGGAGGTTGGGTTGAACTAAATTGGTTTGGTACATTGTACATGTTGTCCACACAAACAACTCTAAAGGCGTAGGCGTATTCACCATTTGTTCCCTGTGCTGGTCTCAGGTCAGTCAAACGTTGCCGACTATGACTGGTTTTGCAAAGGTGTAATTACTTTGACCTGACCATAGATCAGTGCTAATGGCTAATTTCACTCCAGAGCCTTGGAGCAATTCAACATTAAATCTCACTGATGCAACTATAAGCCCATTTGTAAACAGGTGATGCAAGGAGAGTGGTAGAACGCTGAATGTGAAATACAGTGCAACGTGTTACAAATGCACCTAAACCTAATATATGTATATATAGTCACACAAAATACATTTTACATAACATATTGTTATGTAATGTGTGTATTGTTTTTGTGCTTGTGTAAGTGAGCATCCCTATGGTACATTTGCATACAGTATGTGAGACAAATGAGTGAGGCTAAATAAATCAATAGGTTTTTTAATGTGCAGGCCCTTTTCAGAAGATAAACAAATAACCCACCAGTACCTACTCACGTCAAAGTTTCCTGCTTCTCATCAATCATGGCGTTCCACACCCAGCCTGTTTTAAAACAACTATTATCCATCACTCGAATGTATTCAAATACCATCCTATACCACCTGGCGGATCACAAATGGCTTTGTCACAGCAGCTCCCAGTGTTGTGTGACAGCAGATTGTTTAAGTATCCACTAGAAATGGACATTTTGCTCATACTTGACTACCTGAAATTGGGAGACAACTGTGAAAGCGTATCCCTTTTCTTTCTTTTCTGACAGGTATGGTATTCATTTGTGACATAACAAGCCAAGTTTTGCGTTACTTTTGTGATTTGATTGAAAAATGTTTAAGTGTTCTTACAGCGTATCCATTTTGCAACAAAAAAAGTTAATTGTTTTGTTCCGACACGATTAAAAATATTTTTATAAATGTTGCTGTACCTACCTGCGCTTTTTAAATTATTTTACATAATTTCTGTCATTTTCCCTCACTGCATGTGTATCACACAATGATAAGGCAGTAACTTTAACATCGATGATGTAGCTCTCATGTTTGTTGACAGTTGCTGTATGAAAATAAATTCTAGCCTGTCTTAGTAAACAAAGTGAAAAAATATTTTCTGGGTGAGACTTTGTTTAAGGTTTGGTCTTAAATAGCAATTTGAATATTTTCTGGGTGAGACTTTGTTTAAGGTTTGGTCTTAAATAGCAATTTGAATATTTTCTGGGTGAGACTTTGTTTAAGGTTTGGTCTTAAATAGCAATTTGAATATTTTCTGGGTGAGACCTTGTTTAAGGTTTGGTCTTAAATAGCAATTTGAATATTTTCTGGGTGAGACTTTGTTTAAGGTTTGGTCTTAAATAGCAATTTGAATTTGACCATATGCTTATGCCCCTGACAGATAATTTTCTTAATTTAGATAAATTAAATGAGACGAATAGATAGTTTCATGTTGTATAATAATTTCCATAGAATATGGAAAGTGAAAGATTGATACTCCATATTAGTATGTTTTTTCCTGTTGAATTAATAGGATTTTTCTTGGACATTTCAGTGCCGCACCCCTCCTAATAAAACCACCAGAACTATGGAGACCATCTGCAACAACCACAACTTGACTTTGAATGTAACTGACAATACCATGAGCCAGTCTGAAGATATTTTCATCCTCTGGGTCATAGTACCTTTCTCTTTAATGGTGATTATACTCGGTCTTCCCTTAAACGCTCTGACTATCCGCATTCTGTTGGCCAAACCTGACATCCGCTCCACCTCTGACCTCTTCACCCTCACAACGGCCATCTTAGACTTCCTGTTCTGCCTCTGTTTCTCCGTGGAGACCATACTTTTGTCGAGGAACCTGCATGGGACAGTCACATACGTTTCTTTCAGTGTAAACCAGTTTGGGGGTCCCTTGGTGCTAACCGTCTTGTGTCTGGACAGTTACATGGCTGTCTGTTACCCTTTGCTTTTCCTCAGGTTCAAATCACTCAAGTACCGTACAATGTTGTGCTCTGTGATTGGCGCACTAACCTCTGCGTTCTTCATTATACAAATCTTTTTGATGCCCAGGTACAAATGGGCGATTATCCTCAGTGTCATTATCGTGTCATTGGTAACCACCTCCACCTGCAACATCCTGGTTCTGTGGAGCCTGACCCATCCTAGGCCTGGCAGGAAGGAGATCCATCCAGCAAAAAAACGGGCCTTCAAAATAGTTCTGACTACATTAGTGTTGATTAATGTCCACTACATACCCACTCTCTTAGAGAACATCTTCAGAAGATTTAGCCCTGAAATGTTCTGTTCATACCCTTTCTTGGGGTATATCTCCTACATAATGCTTAGCCTGGGGTCTTTGACACAGCCAATGTGCTATCTCCTTAGGACCAAGCAACCGGCCGCGCTCAAGGTGTTCTGCTCTGCTGTTCCAAAGGCAGTCCTCTCTGATTAAAGCAGTACCAATGGTGTAACAGCACTGGAGGTCGTGTTTGACAGTTTTTCAAATTTAACCTGAATATAATAATAAAATTACTTTATTTATATAGCGCCTTTCAAAACAGGCTTACAAGATGCTTTACAATAAAAATAACAGTAAATAAAATAATAAACAGAATATTATTGAGATACACTGAAATCACACAGTGAAATCAACAAAGCTAAAGGAAACTGAGGTGGCCTGTCTGAGATCATTAGGCAGGGAGTTCTAAAGCTTAGGGGCCTGAACAGCAAAAGCCCAGTCAACCTTGCTGCAGAATTTGGATTTTGGAACTATTAAAAGGGCTCTGCTAGAGGATCTCATGGAGCATATATGGAATTATGTCTTCCCCATTGGTGGAACTTTGGTGCAGAGGAAACTAAGACCCCAAAATATCTGGTACCCATCACCATCATGTTTCAACCTTGTGGCCTAAGAGGTGGCTCCAGGATAAACGCTGTATAGACAATTAGGATTTCCCACCGGACAATCCAAGGATCCCCCATTTTGAATACAGCAAACCCCCGTCTAACGTACTTTCCTGTTGTACTTTCAAGTAGTATCACAGCATGGGGGTTCTAATTAATTTTGCAAAACAAAATTATGATTCACATTTTGATGGCCCTCATATAAATCATTTCGATCCCCACAAACGCGCCCTCAATGCAATTCCAGATCTTCCCTGAATAGGTGATATCCAATCTGGTATTGGAATCAAATCTCCCTGTTCATCGTAAACCCTAAGAGTGTTTTTACACATGTTAATATTAAAATAAAAGCTATAAAAATCACTAAGGCATATATAAAATAATGGAATATTTCAGCACCCCATTCTCCACATACTCCAGATCACCCCTGAAATGGGTCTAACCCATGTATTTTATGTTGTCCCTGCATCCCTTTCTTGTTATCTGCAATCATGTCCTCTACTTGTGATGAAGAAATACGGCTGAAATAAAGAATGAAAAGATTTATTTTTTCTTATTTCTTTTTTTTAAAGATTTCGAACAGTGATTGAAACCTGATCCCAATGTAAACAAGGCTGTTTTTTTAAAGTATTCCAAACAAAGCATTCTAACCAAAGCATTCCAACCAGAGGATTCCAAAAAAAAGCATTCCAACCAAAGCATTCCAAACCAAGCATTCTAATCAAAGCATTCCAACTAACTAGTCCACATTTATTTACTTGAAGTGCTTCGTCATCATAAATTACTCTTACCAACCAAGTGGCAATCATGAAAGTAAA
>JAPMUY010000095.1:7500-10000 GCA_026901105.3 Galaxias olidus | reverse complement strand
AGACGAGGAGAACAGGAGAAAAACAGACCCATTACCTACTATATCTACTCAACACAACGCTGTGTGGACTGTATGTAAGGTTGTTTTTAGGAGAGCCTCCTCCTAGCCTACTAGAACTAGCCTAGCCATACAATACAACACTGTAGACTGTATGTAAGGTTGTTTTTAGGAGAGCCTCCTCCTAGCCTGCTATAACTTGCCAAGCCATACAACACAACACTGTCTGGACTGTATGTAAGGGTGTGTGCAAGAGAGCCTCCTCCTAGCCTACTAGAACTAGCCTAGCCATACAACACAACACTCTCTGGACTGGTTGTGTGCAAGAGAGCCTCCTCCTAGCCTACTAGAACTAGCCTAGCCATACAACACAACACTGTCTGGACTGGTTGTGTGCAAGAGAGCCTCCTCCTAGCCTGCTATAACTAGCCTAGCCATACAACATATCCAAACACAGTCATAAAACACTTAGTGGTCAAGACTCAAGATGGAAGCCGACGGGACCGTTGTTGAACGGCTGTTTCTGGATTACACTTACTCAGGGCCATGAGGAAGAGGAGGAGGAAGAGGAGGAGAGCCTTCCTCATGCTGGGAGTCAACGACACACTGGCTGTAGCGGCAGAGAATTTTTTTTTAAAGCAAGCATTTCAAAGCTGAGCTGAAAGCTAATGCAAATCACATGTAATGATCAGCATGTGCACAGGCACACACACTACTTACACAGTACACTGAACATGTTCATTTGGGTTAGGGTTGCACACACAGTACGCAGAAAGTACTTACACAGTACTTACACAGTACTTACAGACATTACTATCACAGTACTTACACACACAGTACATACACAGACAGTACTTACACAGTACCAACACAGTACTTACACACACAATACAAACACAGACAGTACTTACACAGTACTTACACAGTACCAACACAGTACTTACACACACAGTACATACAGACAGTACTTACACAGTACTTACAGACGGTAATTACACAGTATGCTGAATGTGTTCATTAGAGTTAGGGTTGCACACACAATACACAGACAGTACCAACACAGTACTTACACAGACAGTACTTACACAGAACTTACACAGGCAGTACTTACACAGTGCTTACAGGCAGTACTTACACAGTATGTTGAAGGTGTTCATTATTTTGGTCTGAGCAGCAGCCGCTGCAGAACGAGCTCGGCCTACATGAACGAGAAAACACGGCAGGGAACGATGCAATCAGTCTGTAGTCAAATACATCACACATTACACATACATACAGGCACACATACATACAGTAATACAAACATACAGTAACACATACATACATACATACTACAGGCACACATACATACAGGCACACATACATACAGGCACACATACATACAGGCACACATACATACAGGCACACATACATACAGTAATACATACATACAGTAACACATACATACATACATACATACATACATACATACATACATCACACACATATATACATACATACAGGCACACATACATACAATCATACATACATAATTTACACATACATACATACAGTAACACATACATACATACTGTAACGCATACATACAGGCACTTACACACACACACACAGTACATACATCACACACATACATACATATAGGCACACATACATACAGGCACAGACGCTCTCCCTTGCAAACACCCATACACTCCACACACTGTAAAACATACACACTCACATATAAATACACCATTATGTATACAGGGTAATCATACTTCTCCAGGTAATAGATTTGCTGCTGCTGTGTGCTGAGCCACTGGTCATGGTGGTCGCAGTACTTCTTTGGTGGTGTCCCTCTGCAGAGGAGTACCCTGAGCTGTCTATGCTGCTCTGGCCCAGGCCCAGCCTTAAGTGGCCCCCAGTCTTGCCGGGGCCATACAGTCCACCGAAGGGGCGCCGACTGAGGGGAGGAATAAGGCCCAGGATGGGGGTCCGGCTCGGGGCTGGGGCTGGGGCTGGGACTGGGGCGGGACCAGAGGAGTCAGGGCCAGGGCTGGAGGTGGTGCTGCCGCTGGTGGTGATTGTGGTGCTGCGTATGACCCTGGTGGACTGGGTCTTCAGGGAGGCCCGCAGCAAAGGGACCCCACCTGGGAAAGATGACAAGACAAAAGAAAAGGAACAGGTAAACCAACGTAAACTAACAGGTAAAAGAGAGTGTAGCTAGTAGGCTAGCGTTCTGATTGAATGCTAGCAAAGAAAGTTTAACAGTTTAGCTAGTAGGCTAGCGTACTGATTTAATGCTAGCAGAGAAAGTAAAACTGAGTGTAGCTAGTAGGCTAGTATACTGATTGAATGCTAGCAAAGAAGGTTTAACAGTTTAGCTAGTAGGCTAGCGTACTGATTTAATGCTAGCAGAGAAAGTAAAACTGAGTGTAGCTAGTAGGCTAGTATACTGATTGAATGCTAGCAAAGAAAGTTTAACAGTTTAGCTAGTAGGCTAGCGTACTGATTTAATGCTAGC
>JAPMUY010000094.1:130000-140365 GCA_026901105.3 Galaxias olidus | reverse complement strand
GAGGCATTTCCTCATTAGGACCCTACAGAACGGTTAAAGTAGATATCATGACAATATCTTGGCCGACTCGGGCGTCCCGTGTCACATTATGCAAGGCGTCATGACGTTCTATAGTTAGACCATTTTCATCAGTAAAACTTTGATCACCTTTCTTCTCCATGGCCAGTCTGAATCCACCCGCAATTATGATGGATGCTCCTCTCTGGACTTGTGTCTCGTATTGCAAAGAGGCACAGATGGGGTCTCCCTTCCACAGTTAAGTACTTCATCTTGGAATTACCGGTTTAAATGGTCATCGTTTACAAATCTTCCGAGTGTCCCATCCTCCATTGCGGCATCAACACTAGTAAAACACAACAATCACTTTAAATCATTCTATTGATTTGAGTATAAATCAGCCTGATTTAGGGACCAAAAATGTTCATTATGCTCAGCAAACTAAAAGCAACAAGTCATGCATAACTAGTAAACATTAACATGCATAACCGACTAAGCAATAACATGTCGTAATCCTCACCACCACAGTTTTCCATTAAAACGAAACTCAAACATGAACACCTTGAGGCGGTTGTGGTAAATTCTCAGTCTCCTCTCACATTCTTCCTTGTCAATTAGTTCACCTCTATATTCCAAAAGAAAGTCCCCTCTTTCAAATGGAGCAGAGCTGAAGGAAATACCACGACTAGTTCATACACAAATACATAAGTGACAATTTGAAATGTGACAAATTCAAACAAAAATGAATCAATCAGTAGATTCAACTTACCTTTAAAGGCAATTATAAATTTGATATCAAGTCCACTTTGTCCTTAAAGTTGAAATATAATATATTGACTCTTCCTTCGGGTTACAGCGTCTTCGTCGCATTTTTTATTGTCAAAATCCTGAAGGTGATTGCAAGGATTATGGTCAAAAGCAGTATTTGGAGTAATTTTCTGTACTCATCACTGTACCATTTATATTGAATTTAACACTGCTAAACAAACTCATGTTTTGTCATCTACAATTAGTTCATTCCATATGTAAAAAGAGCCATATGGCACTCCCTCCCCTATAACAAAATTATCAAATAGTAGGTAAACAGGTTTTCAAAACAATAATCTGATAAAACAGCGCCTGTATTTTTTGCATGATTCCCTGCCCCAAAGCATAGCAACACCTTTGAAACATGCTTGTGGGAGTAAACATATGGAGAAAACTGACAGCAAATGTGCTTAGTGAAAGGGCTCAACCTGATGTAGACTTAAAACAAAACCAGAAAAGACAGGACCATTTCACAACCAAATCATAGTCTGAAAGGTTGTCTGTATTGTGGCATTCAAATGAGGTTGTAGGACTGTAGATCTGTGGTTGTTATAAAAAAGAAATTGCTCTCAATTCATGCATGCCACTGTCATCATGGAACTAAATTTTAAGTTTTAAAATTGATATTCATCATGAATACTGTGATTAACTGAGAAATAACATTAAATCAACGCCACAGCAGATACAGCCATGCTGTTGCATTTCCACATTTAGTTATTGGTCGTTCCATTGTAGTTGGTTTCCTTAAATACACATTGATGCACGTCAAATAACGTCTATGAAAAAGTTTACTTTACCTGCACACAAACTGACCTACAAAGACTGTATGAACCACGGTTAAGAAATAACAGGAATGCTTGAAAGTTCACACAATCTTGTGCTCTCTTCCGAAACATGCCTGATTCCCCGTGCAGACTGCAGTGGAGGCATTCTCACAGGCAGCTGTGCATCCTTACTATCGTTACGTTAGGATCTTTGCTAATCATCACGTTAACACCACAGCACAGCAATATTTCCCGTTACTTTACAGCAGTCCCATACATTTTATTTAAACAAAAAGAAAATCGCAACCCCAAAAATCAGCAGCCTGTGGTAAAAGTCACCCAGTGAATGCAAGGGTAGCTAACAAGGAAGGCGTAGCTACTTAAATGTAAGGCTAGGCTAGCTCAACTGCAATCAAAGAAAGCAAGCAAATGTGCTTAAATGTATATTCTTAAATATCAAAAAGCGTTCCATCATACCTACTTTTGCATGTCTTATCTTGAAACAATCAGGAGTCTTTATACTCGCTGCCTCACTGTCTAATCTCGTGTAACATAACCTGAAGGAATTGCAGCTAATCGCCTAATCATTAGCCTAATGTTAGCTCCTGTACCGCATGCTATGTAGTTTTTATCTAAACATTTTTTATATTTCGCATTTTATGCAACAACAAAAAAACATGGCCATAAAGTAATATTTACTAGCTAAAACACTTCATTGAATTAAAGAACCATATATTTACACAACATTATGCTTACCTGAAGGTCTGTGCTACGTTAATCCCATGTCATTCCCAGCGAGCACATTTCTGAAATACGTAACTGGTTGAAATTGCAGTTTACCAGCTGATCACAGGAAAGCCCGCCAGTCGACCAGCTGATCACAGGAAAGCCCGCCACAAATCCACGCACAGCTTGACGTTTCAGTTGACCAGCCAATCACAGGAGAGCCCGCCAAAAATGAACCGTGTGTATCGAAAATGTGTATGAAACTGCTATGCAACCTCCGCCTACAGGGTGTGCTGTTCTATACACTGGGATACACCCAAAACCAGGTCAAGAGGTCAAGAAGGACTATCAACGAAAAAGAGAGGCTATGCTATTTAGAAGCTCCTAAATGCGGTTACACTCTCCGAATTAGCCGGACTATGGCATGGTCCTTGTATTACCCCTAGGTCCTTGTACTGTCGGTGTGTAGTCAGGTCAATTGTCCGTCTAAATCATATAAACCAACACACACACACACACACACACACACACACACACACACACACACACACACACACATACACTCACACACATGCACTCACCCACACACATACACACAAGCAAACCCCATCCCCCCCAACACATACAATCCTCCAAACAGCCATTTTAGCATCAAAACATTAACCAATGTGGTGGTATTTGAAAGGGTAATGAAGCAGCTAATCCAACGGCCTTTGTCAGCACACATTCAGAGGGGGCGGGGCAGCCATCCAACGAGCCTGTTTAATTGGCCGATGAGATTTCCCAGGAAGCTCTTAGTTTAAAAGTAATCAGCCCCTGCAGATTTGGCTAGGAGACCCTTCTTAACTAACACTGACCAATCATTAGCAGCCTGAAGTTTTTAACTGCCGTCTCAGTCCTTTTAAGGGCATAGGGCGTGGCTCTGTGTCCTGATGACTTTAATGGTGGCCTTTAGGAGCCGGTAGCGTGGTGGAAGCTCCGTCCTTTTAAGGGCGTAGGGCGCGACTTTAGAGTGAAGGAAGCTCAGTCCTTTTAAGGGCGTAGGGCGTGACTTTAGAGTGAAGAAAGCTCAGTCCTTTTAAGGGCGTAGGGCGTGACTTTAGAGTGAAGGAAGCTCCGTCCTTTTAAGGGCGTAGGGCGTGACTTTAGAGTGAAGGAAGCTCCGTCCTTTTAAGGGCGTAGGGCGTGACTTTAGAGTGAAGGAAGCGCAGTCCTTTTGAGGGCGTAGGGCGTGACTTTAGAGTGAAGGAAGCTCAGGGAAAGCAGCAGCCATGTTGTTAGAATATTGGTGTGAGTTCATGTTTAATCATATGAAACTCACATTTTGATTAATTTATAATTCATTCATATTTAGATGATGTGTGAGTCTGTGTGTGTGTGTGAGTGTGTGTGAGTGTGCGTAGGTTTGTAGACTCTGTGTGTGTGTCACATGCACATGTCTGAGTGTGTCATATGCACATGTACAAACTAAATGTGTGTGAGAGAGCAAATTAATTAGTATGTGTTTGTGCGTGTCTTTATATGAGTTACTGAAACACTTTGTGTGTGTGTGTGTGTGTGTGTGTGTGTGTGTGTGTGTGTGTGTGTGTGTGTGTGTGTGTGCGCGCGTGCATGCATACGTGCGTGTGTGTGTGCGTGTGTGTTTGGTCTGGTGTGAAGTGCATTGGATGTGTTTTAACATTACCATGGTTACTTAAGGCTCTGCTGGACAGCTCTACTCTGGAACCCAAATTGACTTAACGACCTCGTCCCTTCCTATAATGAACAAAATGGAGTCGGCAAATTGCGCTGACAACATTTACAAACAGTTACAAACACAGTTTAAAAAGCATGCTGACACAGCCAACCTCCAATAACAACCAATCGGGAGGGACCGTCTATGGCGAGGAGGTTTTGATTGGCCGGGGGGTGGTTGATGATGTGCCCTGCGGATAATTTGATTGGCTGGGAGGGTGGTTGATGATGTCTCCATGGCGATGGAGGTTGTGACAGACTGATTGGTTCTAGGAAAACATTTTATTATAATTGAATATAATTTAATATAATTTTATTATAATTCAATATCATTTAATATCATTTTATTATGATTTGACATAATTTAATGTCATTTTATTATAATTGAACGTTATTTAAGAGAATTGTATATAATTTCATACAATGCGTTGTCGTTAATAACTCACGTTCCCCTGTGAGAGCCACAGCATGAAAGCAGCACGGAGGCTAGGTGTTCAATCACCACGTTGACACACACACACACTCACACACACACACACACACACACACACACACACACACACACACACACACACACACACACACACACACACACACACACACACACACACACACACACACACACACACACACACACACACACACACACACACACACACACACACACACACACACACACACACACACACACACACACACACACACACACACACACAGACACACACTTCGTCTCTTTCTGCTCCTCTCTGTCTGTCTGTGTAGCTGTTCACCTCTCCCACCACTGTTCTCTCTATTTTCCCCTCTTATTCTTAGTGTCTCTCTCTCTCTCTCTCTCTCTCTCTCTCTCTCTCTCTCTCTCTCTCTCTCTCTCTCTCTCTCTCTCTCTCTCTCTCTCTCTCTCTCTCTCTCTCTCTCTCTCTCTCTCCCTCAATTGTCTCGTCTCTCCCTCCGTCTGAGAACGTTCATAGACTCGACCTCTAACCCTGTGAGGTGAACGAGGGTCAGTGTCAGCCCCCCCGCCCCCCGCCCCCCTTGTCTTAATCATCACGTACATCCTCACTTCCCAGAGGGCACTACTGTGTCTGTGTGTGTGTGTGTGTGTGTGTCTGTGTGTGTGTGTGTGTGTGTGTGTGTGTTTGCGTGTGTGTGTTGGAGAACAAAGAAACAGGGCAGCTAAACATCTGTCGAAGAATTGCAGCTTACACAACTTAATTTAACGGAGAGTGAAAATGAGACGGAGAGGGGGAGATACATTAACAAAGAGAGAGAGAGAGAGGTGAGGTACATTAACAGAGAAAGAGAGAGAGAGAGAGGCAGGGGGAGATACATTAACAAAGAGAGAGAGAGAGAGGTGAGGTACATTAACAGAGAAAGAGAGAGAGAGAGAGAGGGGGAGATACATTAACAGAGAGAGAGAGAGAGAGAGGGTGAGGTACATTAACAGAGAAAGAGAGAGAGAGAGACAGGCGGAGATACATTAACAGAGGGAGAGAGAGAGTGAGGTACATTAACAGAGAAAGAGAGAGAGAGAGGCAGGGGGAGATACATTAACAAAGAGAGAGAGAGAGAGGTGAGGTACATTAACAGAGAAAGAGAGAGAGAGAGGCAGGGGGAGATACATTAACAGAGAGAGAGAGAGAGAGGTGAGGTACATTAACAGAGAAAGAGAGAGAGAGGCAGGCGGAGATACATTAACAGAGAGAGAGAGAGAGAGGTGAGGTACATTAACAGAGAAAGAGAGAGAGAGGCAGGCGGAGATACATTAGAGAGAGAGAGAGAGAGAGAGAGAGAGGTGAGGTACATTAACAGAGAAAGAGAGAGAGAGGCAGGCGGAGATACATTAACAAAGAGAGAGAGAGAGAGAGAGTGAGGTAGAGAGAAAGAGAGAGAGAGGCAGGCGGAGATACATTAACAGAGGGAGAGAGAGAGAGAGAGAGAGGTGAGGTACATTAACAGAGAAAGAGAGAGAGAGGCAGGCGGAGATACATTAACAGAGGGAGAGAGAGAGAGAGAGAGAGAGAGGTGAGGTACATTAATAGAGAAAGAGAGAGAGAGAGGAGGGGGAGATACATTAACAGAGAGAGAGAGAGAGAGAGCAGGCGGAGATACATTAACAGAGGGAGAGAGAGAGAGAGAGGCAGGCGGAGATACATTAACAGAGAGAGAGAGAGAGAGAGAGAGACAGGCGGAGATACATTAACAGAGGGAGAGAGAGAGAGAGGCAGGCGGAGATACATTAACAGAGGGAGAGAGAGAGAGGTGAGGTACATTAACAGAGAAAGAGAGAGAGAGGTGAGGTACATTAACAGAGAGAGAGAGAGAGAGAGGCAGGGGGAGATACATTAACAGAGGGAGAGAGAGAGAGAGGCAGGCGGAGATACATTAACAGAGGGAGAGAGAGAGAGAGAGAGGCAGGCGGAGATACATTAACAGAGGGAGAGAGAGAGAGAGGTGAGATACATTAACAGAGGGAGAGAGAGAGAGAGGCAGGCGGAGATACATTAACAGAGGGAGAGAGAGAGAGGTGAGGTACATTAACAGAGAGGAGAGAGAGAGAGAGGCAGGCGGAGATACATTAACAGAGTGAGAGAGAGAGAGAGAGTGAGAGAAAGAGAGAGAGAGACAGAGGGAGAGAGAGAGAGAGAGAGAGGTGAGGTACATTAACAGAGAAAGAGAGAGAGAGGCAGGCGGAGATACATTAACAGAGGGAGAGAGAGAGAGAGAGAGAGGTGAGGTACATTAACAGAGAAAGAGAGAGAGAGGCAGGCGGAGATACATTAACAGAGGGAGAGAGAGAGAGGTGAGGTACATTAACAGAGAAAGAGAGAGAGAGAGAGAGGCAGGTGGAGATACATTAACAGAGGGAGAGAGAGAGCAGGTGGAGATACATTAACAGAGGGAGAGAGAGAGAGAGGCAGGTGGAGATACATTAACAGAGGGAGAGAGAGAGAGAGAGAGAGAGAGAGTGAGGTACATTAACAGAGAAAGAGAGAGAGAGGCAGGTGGAGATACATTAACAGAGGGAGAGAGAGAGAGGTGAGATACATTAACAGAGAAAGAGAGAGAGAGGCAGGCGGAGATACATTAACAGAGGGAGAGAGAGAGGCAGGGGGAGATACATTAACAGAGGGAGAGAGAGAGAGAGAGGCAGGGGGAGATACATTAACAGAGGGAGAGAGAGAGAGGTGAGGTACATTAACAGAGAAAGAGAGAGAGAGGCAGGTGGAGATACATTAACAGAGGGAGAGAGAGGCAGGTGGAGATACATTAACAGAGGAGAGAGAGAGAGGCAGGTGGAGATACATTAACAGAGGGAGAGAGAGAGAGAGAGAGAGAGAGAGAGAGGTGAGGTACATTAACAGAGAAAGAGAGAGAGAGGCAGTCGGAGATACATTAACAGAGGGAGAGAGAGAGAGGTGAGATACATTAACAGAGAAAGAGAGAGAGAGAGAGAGGCGGAGATACATTAACAGAGGGAGAGAGAGAGAGAGAGAGGGAGATACATTAACAGAGGGAGAGAGAGAGAGAGAGAGCAGGGGGGAGATACATTAACAGAGGGAGAGAGAGAGAGGTGAGGTACATTAACAGAGAGAAGAGAGAGAGAGAGCAGGTGGAGATACATTAACAGAGGGAGAGAGAGGCAGGTGGAGATACATTAACAGAGGGAGAGAGAGAGAGGCAGGTGGAGATACATTAACAGAGGGAGAGAGAGAGAGAGAGAGAGGTGAGGTACATTAACAGAGAAAGAGAGAGAGAGGCAGGTGGAGATACATTAACAGAGGGAGAGAGAGAGAGGTGAGATACATTAACAGAGAAAGAGAGAGAGAGGCAGGCGGAGATACATTAACAGAGGGAGAGAGAGAGAGAGAGGCAGGGGGAGAGAGAGAGAGAGAGAGAGAGAGAGAGGCAGGGGAGATACATTAACAGAGGGAGAGAGAGAGAGAGTGAGGTACATTAACAGAGAAAGAGAGAGAGAGGCAGGTGGAGATACATTAACAGAGGGAGAGAGAGGCAGGTGGAGATACATTAACAGAGGGAGAGAGAGAGAGGCAGGTGGAGATACATTAACAGAGGGAGAGAGAGAGAGAGAGAGAGAGGTTAGTTACATTAACACAGAAAGAGAGAGAGAGGCAGGTGGAGATACATTAACAGAGGGAGAGAGAGAGAGAGAGATACATTAACAGAGAAAGAGAGAGAGAGGCAGGCGGAGATACATTAACAGAGGGAGAGAGAGACAGGGGGAGATACATTAACAGAGGGAGAGAGAGAGAGAGAGAGAGAGAGAGAGAGAGAGAGTACATTAACAGAGGGAGAGAGAGAGAGAGAGAGAGAGTGAGGTACATTAACAGAGAAGAGAGAGAGAGAGGCAGGCGGAGATACATTAACAGAGGGAGAGAGAGAGAGGTGAGATACATTAACAGAGAAAGAGAGAGAGAGAGAGGCGGAGATACATTAACAGAGGGAGAGAGAGAGGAGAGGGGAGATACATTAACAGAGGGAGAGAGAGAGAGAGAGAGAGAGGCAGGGAGAGAGAGGAGAGAGAGGGAGAGAGAGAGAGGCAGGGGGAGATACATTAACAGAGGGAGAGAGAGAGAGAGAGGGTGAGGGGTGAGATACATTAACAGAGGGAGAGAGAGAGAGAGATACAGAGAGAGAGACAGACAGAGGGAGAGAGAGAGAGAGAGACAGGGGGAGATACATTAACAGAGAGGAGAGAGAGAGAGAGAGAGAGAGGTGAGGTACATTAACAGAGAGAGAGAGAGAGAGGCAGGCGGAGATACATTAACAGAGGGAGAGAGAGAGAGAGGTGAGATACATTAACAGAGAAAGAGAGAGAGAGAGGCAGGCGGAGATACATTAACAGAGGGAGAGAGAGAGACAGGGGGAGATACATTAACAGAGAGAGAGAGAGAGAGAGAGAGGCAGGGACAGAGGGAGAGAGAGAGAGAGAGAGAGAGGTGAGGTACATTAACAGAGAGAAGAGAGAGAGAGGCAGGGGGAGATACATTAACAGAGGGAGAGAGAGAGAGAGAGAGAGGTGAGGTACATTAACAGAGAAAGAGAGAGAGAGGCAGGCGGAGATACATTAACAGAGGGAGAGAGAGAGAGGTGAGATACATTAACAGAGAAAGAGAGAGAGAGGCAGGCGGAGATACATTAACAGAGGGAGAGAGAGAGAGGGGGAGAGCGATAGAGAGAAAGAGAGAGAAAGAGAGAGGGAGAGAGAGGGAGAGAGAGAGAGACAGAGTGAGAGAGAGAGACACAGAGGGAGAGAGAGAGAGAGGGTGAGGGGTGAGATACATTAACAGAGGGAGAGAGAGAGAGGCAGGGGGAGATACATTAACAGAGGGAGAGAGAGAGAGAGAGAGAGAGAGAGAGAGATACATTAACAGAGGGAGAGAGAGAGAGAGAGAGAGAGTGAGGAGAGAGAGAGAGAGAGATCGTGAGGAGAGAAAGAGAGAGAGAGAGGCAGGCGGAGATACATTAACAGAGGGAGAGAGAGAGGGGAGATACATTAACAGAGAGAAAGAGAGAGAGAGGCAGGCGGAGATACATTAACAGAGGGAGAGAGAGAGGCAGGGGGAGATACATTAACAGAGGGAGAGAGAGAGAGAGAGGCAGGGGGAGATACATTAACAGAGGGAGAGAGAGAGAGAGGCAGGGGGAGATACATTAACAGAGGGAGAGAGAGAGAGGGGGGGCAGGCAGGGGGAGATACATTAACAGAGGGAGAGAGAGAGAGAGAGAGAGGGGGAGATACATTAACAGAGGGAGAGAGAGAGAGAGAGAGAGGGGGAGATACATTAACAGAGGGAGAGAGAGAGAGAGAGAGAGAGGCAGAGAGAGAGACGGGGGGGGAGAAAGAGAGAGAAATAGAGAGAGAGAGGCAGGGAGAGAGAGAGAGAGAGAGAGGCAGAGAGAGAGAGAGAGAGAGAGAGAGATTAACAGAGAGAGAGAGAGAGAGAGAGAGAGAGAGAGAGAGAGAGAGAGAGAGAGAGAGAGAGAGAGAGAGAGAGAGAGGAGGGGTGAGGTACATTAACAGAGGGAGAGAGAGAGAGAGGTGAGGTACATTAACAGAGGGAGAGAGAGAGAGGTGAGGTACATTAACAGAGGGAGAGAGAGAGAGGTGAGGTACATTAACAGAGGGAGAGAGAGAGAGGTGAGGTACATTAACAGAGGGAGAGAGAGAGGGGTGAGGTACATTAACAGAGGGAGAGAGAGAGGGGTGAGGTACATTAACAGAGGGAGAGAGAGAGGGGTGAGGGGTGAGATACATTAACAAAACAAATGTATACTGAAATAATGCATTTGTGTCTAAAACCCTCTCTCTCTCTCT
>JAPMUY010000094.1:102500-122500 GCA_026901105.3 Galaxias olidus | reverse complement strand
CTACTCTGTAACAGGGATCCAGAGCTTAGATCTACAGTGTAACAGTCCTCCTCTCTGTAACAGGGATCCAGTGATTAGATCTACAGTGTAACAGTCCTCCTCTCTGTAACAGGGATCCAGTGATTAGATCTACAGTGTAACAGTCCTACTCTGTAACAGGGATCCAGTGATTAGATCTACAGCGTAACAGTCCTACTCTGTAACAGGGATCCAGTGATTAGATCTACAGCGTAACAGTCCTACTCTGTAACAGGGATCTAGTGCTTAGATGTACAGCGTAACAGTCCTACTCTGTAACAGGGATCCAGTGATTAGATCTACAGTGTAACAGTCCTCTCTGTAACACTGATCCAGTGCTTAGATCTACAGTGTAATAGTCCTACTCTGTAACAGGGATCCAGTGCTTAGATCTACAGTGTAACATTCCTACTCTGTAACAGGGATCCAGTGATTAGATCTACAGCGTAACAGTCCTCTCTATAACAGGGATCCAGTGATTAGATCTACAGTGTAACAGTCCTCCTCTCTGTAACACTGATCCAGTGCTTAGATCTATTTCCGTCTTCCTGGCTAATTCTGTTGGCTACTCTCTCTTTATCTCCCCCTCTCTCTTTATCTCTCTCTTTCCCTCTCCCTCTGTCTTTCTTCCTTCCTACCGTCCTCTCTCTCTTTCTTTTCTTCCTTCCTCTTGTTCCCTGCTCCTGTCTCTCTCTGTAGGTGTCTCTGGTCAGCTTGGTAGCCAACACATTGGGTTACTCTGAGTTTGCTGCCATTAAGTCCCTGAGAACTCTGAGAGCCCTCCGACCCCTAAGAGCTCTCTCCAGATTTGAAGGCATGCGGGTAAGATACAGAGTCATAGCAGCGTCTACGACATAGCCTTCACACAGAGAGAACAGAGAGTCATAGCAGCGTCTACTACATAGCCTTCACACAGAGAGAACAGAGAGTCATAGCAGCGTCTACTACATAGGCCCCCATACAGAGAGAACACATGGCACAGAGTCACAGCGTCACTACATAGGCTCCCATACAGAGAGAACACGTAGCACAGAGTCACAGCTTCACTACATAGGCCTTCATACAGAGAGAACAGAGAGTCATAGCTTCACTACCAAGGCCTTCATACAGAGAGAACACAGTCATAGCAGCGTCTACTACATAGGCCCCCATACAGAGAGAACACATAGCACAGAGTCACAGCTTCACTACATAGGCCCCCATACAGAGAGAACACATGGCACAGAGTCACAGCTTCACTACATAGGCCTTCAAACAGAGAGAACACAGAGTCATGGCAGCGTCTACTACATAGGCTCCCATACAGAGAGAACACATAGCACAGAGTCACAGCTTCACTACATAGGCCCCCATGCAGAGAGAACACATGGCACAGAGTCACAGCTTCACTACATAGGCCTTCATACAGAGAGAACAGAGAGTCATAGCTTCACTACCAAGGCCTTCATACAGAGAGAACACAGAGTCATAGCAGCCTTCACTACATAGGCCTTCATACAGAGAGAACACAAAGTCATAGCTTCACTACCAAGGCCTTCATACAGAGAGAACACAGAGTCATAGCAGCGTCTACTACATAGGCTCCCATACAGAGAGAACACATAGCACAGAGTCACAGCTTCACTACATAGGCCTTCATACAGAGAGAACAGAGAGTCATAGCTTCACTACCAAGGCCTTCATACAGAGAGAACACAGAGTCATAGCAGCCTTCACTACATAGGCCTTCATACAGAGAGAACACAAAGTCATAGCTTCACTACCAAGGCCTTCATACAGAGAGAACACAGAGTCATAGCAGCGTCTACTACATAGGCTCCCATACAGAGAGAACACTTAGTACAGAGTCACAGCTTCACTACATAGGCCTTCATACAGAGAGAACAGTCATAGCTTCACTACATAGGCCTCCATACAGAGAGAACAGAGTCTCATAGCTCCACTACCAAGGCCTCCATGCAGAGAGAACAGTCATAGCTCCTCTACATAGGCCGTCATACAGAGAGAACAGTCATAGCTCCTCTACATAGGCCGTCATACAGAGAGAACAGTCATAGCTCCTCTACATAGGCCGTCATACAGAGAGAACAGTCATAGCTCCTCTACATAGGCCTTCATGCAGAGAGAACAGAGTCTCATAGCGCCTCTACATAGGTCTTCATGCAGAGAGAACAGTCATAGCTCCTCTACATAGGCCTTCATGCAGAGAGAACAGTCATAGCTCCTCTACATAGGCCTTCATACAGAGAGGACAGAGTCATAGGGAGGAGAATACCCAGAGGTCTGTTCAAAATGTTAATACAGGGAGCCTTCTGAGACAGAATCTATTGAGCATCTTCAGACATTTTAAGAAGCTATTGTAATATCTCAGTCAAAGATAAGACCTGCTGGGATGAGTGTGTGTGTGTGTGTGTGTGTGTGTGTGTGTGTGTGTGTGTGTGTGTGTGTGTGTGTGTGTGTGTGTGTGTGTGTGTGTGTGTGTGTGTGTGTGTGTGTGTGTGTGTGTGTGTGTGTGTGTGTGTGTGTGTGTGTGTCATGGCCTTTCCATTCTACTGTTCCTCTACAACCACCCCCCTCTCCCCTTTCTTAAACCATGAAGTATTTTACGTCACAACTGTGTTTTTTGTCTCAAACTCTCTTTCCATTACATTTCAAAATCAACGTCATCAGTGTTATTTGATTCACTGTGTTTTCAGATTCTTAACAACGTTCTGTTCTATTCCAAAGCAACAAGTTGCATGCTCAGTGTGTCATCTACAGCTCCCCATCAAAGCTCTGCTGTGCTACGTCACATTGCTATGCATGTCCTGTGTGATATACGTAGGAGTACTGCTAGGTGAGCCAGATTTTGAAAGGGGGACATTCTTACTACTGAAAGTACAACATTTACATTATTTTTGTATAATGTCAAGTTAAAAATTGCAGTTTTTGGACACAGCAACAGCTCTTGAAACCGTAGAATCTTAGCAAACTTTTGTGGGTTCTATTTGGAACACTTAGAACCAGACTCAGAACGTTTCCCTCTTTCATCCCTGGGTCTAACTAGTAGAACTCTCCTTCCAACCATATCAGTGTTAATAGTCATCCTCATGACAACAGTATAATTACAAATTAGAACATTTTACCCGCGCTACTTGTCCCTGTTGCTTCTGAACTCTATCTGTGTGTGTGTTAGTCTGTGTGTCATACTTACCACCTTAACATTTTACTTTAGTCATTGGTGTTCTGTTTCACACGTCACTTGGCTTCGTCTAGTAATATCCCTGAGAAGGATGTGTTTAAGAGCTTCCTCAGTGCGCTGACAGGTTGAACTAGCCCGTTAGCTAACAGGCTTACAGTCACTCTGTTGACAGGGCGGAGAATCTGTAAAGACCCCTAATGTTTTCATAAGAGTGTGAAAGTCTGCTAATATGAAAACCTACACATTCCCAGTGTTTTTATGGAAATATGAACGTCTGTTAATATGCCAGTCCTCTCCACTGGGCACTGGTCTTGATTATGCTCCGTGTCGTTTGCATGCTGACAGAGAATACTTTCTCACTGCATCCACCGTCTGCCTCTCCTCTCTCCTCCGCTCTCCTCTCCTCTGCTCCTCTATTTCTCCTCTCTCCTCCGCTCTCCTCTCCTCCGCTCCTGTTTCTCCTCTCCCCCGCTCCTCTCTTTCTCCTCTCTCCTCCGCTCTCCTCTCCTCTGCTCCTCTGTTTCTCCTCTCTCCTCTCCTGCCCTCTCATACTCCTCTACTTCTCCTCTCTCCTCCGCTTTCCTCTCCTCTGCTCCTCTGTTTCTCCTCTCTCCTCCGCTCTCCTCTCTTTCTCCTCTCTCCTCCGCTTTCCTCTCCTCTGCTCCTCTGTTTCTCCTCTCTCCTCTCCTGCCCTCTCATACTCCTCTACTTCTCCTCTCTCCTCCCCTGCCCTCTTGTTCTCTGCTCCTGTCCTCCTCCTCTCCTCCTCTCCTCCGATCCTCTGATCCTCCTCTCTCCTGCCCTGCCCTCCTCTCTTTTGCCCCCCCCCCCCTCTCTCCCTCTCTCCATGTCTGGCTAATACGATTAAGCTCAGTGAGCGCGGCATAAACAGGTCGCTCAGCAGGCTCAGCTCGGCATTGTGGGGGACGGAGTCTCGGCCTTGGGTCGACGGGGAGGCTGAGTGACAGGTCGCTTTGTGACGGACTCTGCTGAGCTGACACCCTCTCCCTGTGTGGGCGCACGAGCCAGAGAGAGAGAGAGAGAGAGAGAGGGAGGGAGGGGGGAGAGAGAGGGAGAGAGAGAGAGAGGGAGAGCGAGAGAGGGAGAGAGAAAGAGAGAGAGAGGGAGAGAGGGAGAGAAAGGGAGAGAGAGGGAGAGAGAGAGGGGAGGGGAGAGGGAGAGCGAGAGGGAGAGAGAGAGAGAGAGAGAGGGGGGAGGCAGAGAGAGGGAGAGCGAGAGGGAGAGCGAAAGAGAGAGAGAGAGATAGAGAGAGGGGGAGAGAGATAGAGAGAGAAGGAGAGAGAATGAGAGTGCGAAAGTTTAAGAATAAGAATGTCTACTGTGTAAATATGAGCAGGAAAGAGAGAGAGAAAGTGCAAGAGAAAGAGTGGACAAGAGGGAAAGCTATCTTCGGAAAACTGTAGGTTGCTGGTGTCAGCTTTCTACGTTAATACACAGAGAAGTTCTTAAACTCTCTCTCTTTCTCTGGCTCACTTACACAACGGACACCTTCAACTCTTTCTCTCTATCCCTCTCTGTCTGTCTTTCTCTGTGTCTCTCTCTCTCTCTCCCTCTCTCTCTGTCTCTCTCTCTCGCTGTCTGTTTTTGTCTCTCTCTCTCTCTCTCTCTCTCTCTCTGTCTTTCTCTGTGTCTCTCTTTCACTCTCTCTCTCTCTCTCTCTCTCTCTCTCTCTCTTTCTCTCTCTCTCTCTCTCTCTCTCTCTCTCTGTCCCTCTCTCTGTCTCTTTCTCTCTCTCTCTTTCTCTGCATTCTCCTTGTGTTTGAATGACTGGGAGGGGGGAGGCACATTAAACCCAGCAGTAGCTCTCCTGTCAGAGTGGACTCTTATGAAACTCAGACTCCCCAGTGGATCACAGTTTGCAAGCTCCTCTCTACAGGGACAAAATGGCCGACCGTTCACTAGCCCGCCCCCTGGACGTAACACAGAGTAGCTGACCCCTGATTGGCTGGGAAGCGCGATCACTCTTAAATCTTATTGGCCAGATTCAGCGACACACCTCTTATTGTGATCTAAGCGAGTGTCCTTCTCGTTTGGTTTGTTCTGCCTGTGTCCTCTTGCTTTTCTTAAGATTCATTCATGGGTGTGGGTTGCACATGTTTTAATGTTTGATATTCCGCCAGAACAAATAACTTACTTTCTATTGTGTGTGTGTGTGTGTGTGTGTGTGTGTGTGTGTGTGTTTGTCTGCCTTTGTGTGTGTGTGTGTGTGTGTGTGTGTGTTTGTCTACCTTTGTGTGTGTGTCTGTCCACCTGTCTGTCTCTGTGTGTATGTCTACCTGTGTACCTGTATGTCTACCTGTGTACCTGTATGTCTCTGTGTACCTGTATGTCTACCTTTGTACCTGTATGTCTCTGTGTGTATGTCTGCCTGTGTACCTATATGTCTCTGTACCTGTGTACCTGTCTGTCTACCTGTGTACCTATATGTCTCTGTGTGTATGTCTGCCTGTGTACCTGTATGTCTCTGTCTCTGTGTATATGTCTACCTGTGTACCTATATGTCTCTGTGTACCTGTATGTCTACCTTTGTACCTGTATGTCTCTGTGTATATGTCTACCTGTGTACCTATATGTCTCTGTACCTGTGTACCTGTCTGTCTACCTGTGTACCGGTCTGTCTCTGTCTCTGTGTATATGTCTACCTGTGTACCTGTCTGTCTCTGTGTATATGTCTACCTGTGCACCTGTCCAGGTGGTGGTGAACGCCCTGATAGGAGCCATCCCCTCCATCATGAACGTGCTGCTGGTCTGCCTCATCTTCTGGCTCATCTTCAGCATCATGGGGGTCAACCTGTTCGCCGGCAAGTTTGGCCGCTGTGTGAACCGTACGGGCTACATCCACAACGCCTCGTCCGTCAACAACAAGACCGAGTGTCTGGCCATGAACGACAGCTCGCAGTACTACTGGTCAAAGGTCAAGGTCAACTTTGACAACGTAGGAGCCGGCTACCTCGCCCTCCTACAAGTGGTGAGTTAGAGGCTGGGTAATGTAGTCCTACACAGGTAACAAACATTTGGGTGCTGTAGTCCTACACAGACAACGTAGTAGCTGGCTACCTCGCCCTCCTACCAGTGGTGAGTTAGAGGCTAGAAAGGCTATACAGAACACAGAATGCTGGGTACAGTAGTCCTACACAGCTATACAGAACACAGAATGCTGGGTACTGTAGTCCCACACAACTATACAGAACACAGAATATTGGGTACTGTAGTCCTACAGAGCTATACAGAACACAGAATGCTGGGTATTGTAGTCCTACAGAGCTATACATAACACGGAATGATGGGTACTGTAGTCCTACACAGCTATACAGAACATGGAATGCTGGGTACTGTAGTCCTACAAAGCTATACAGAACACTGTAGGCTGGGTACAGTAGTCCTACAAAGCTATACAGGACACAGAATACTGGTTACTGTAGTCCTACAGAGCTATACAGAACACGGAATGCTGGGTACTGTAGTCCTACAGAGCTATACAGAACACGGAATGCTGGGTACTGTAGTCCTACACAGATCTCTGGCATGTTCTATTGTCCTACACAGCTAACTGACATCTGGGTGGATGAAACAGGTTACTGTCAAAGAAAACTAAAAGTGGTTCCCTTTATAAAAGGCTTCAGAACAGTAAAATAACAGTATCCTAGTTTGATGAGTTATGTTTTAGGGAGATGGGGGTGTTAATTGGTCTGTTATTGCTGGACAGTTAGTGCAACAGAAATAGAGTGCTACATGGCTTTGGTCTTCAAATCCAAAAGCACCTAGAAAAAAAAAGAAGAAAATAAAAATCTGACATACCAAAGAAGAAGAAGAAAAAAAAAGAAGAAAGTCGTGGGAGTTTTTGACTTTTCAACTTCCCTTTCAATTCTCCTTCCTGTCGCTCGGCGTTTTGGTTCTTTCTTTTCCGCCCACTCGTACTTTGTGTCGCTCAGTCCCCCAGCCCACCTCCCTGCGGCCGCCGCCAGAGAGAGAGCTCCAATCAATCAGGCCGTGGAGGGCTGGTATTCTTATCCACCCGCGCCGCCGCACACACTCATTACAGCAGACGTTGTTTCGCTCAGCCAGAACCCAACCACTTCATTCTGCCTCTTAACTCAGTCTGCAGAGGTAGCTTAGCAACAACTCACTTAGAGCCTTCCTGTCACCTGTGTGTGTGTGTGTGTGTGTGTGTGTGTGTGCGTGTGTGTGTGCGTGTGTGTGCGGTTGTATGTTTGTGCCAGCGTGTGTTAGCGTGCGTGTGTGTGCGGTTGTATGTTTGTGCGAGCGTGTGTGTGTGTATGTGCGAGTGCGTGTGCATGTACGTATGTGTGTGTGTGTGTGTGTGTGTGTGTGTGTGTGTGTGTGTGTGTGTGTGTGTGTGTGTGTGTGTGTGTGTGTGATAGAGTTGGTGTGTATGTGCATGAGTGATCGCTGGTAGTCTGAACCAACCCTCCAAAGCAGTGCTGAGAATAGTTTGTCCCTCTCAGTCTCTCAAACCAGTCAGTAAAATAAGAAACAGGCTCCCTCTCTCAGTCTCTAAGAACCAGTCGGTAAAAAGGAAAACAGGCTCCCTCAGTCTGTTAGACCAGTCAGCCAGATGTCAAACAGGCACCCTCTCTCAGTCTCTCAAACCAGTCGGTAAAAAGGAGATCAACACAGCAAGGATGACCAGCTGGCTGGCTGGTTGGCCAACTAGTATATCCATGAAATGAATGAATGAATACATTTATAAATCATAGACTGGCTGACTGAATGGCTGAGCGATCAACAAATTAATACAATTAGTCACTGACTGACTCACTGACTTATTGACTGATAGAGTGAATAATCCATTGACTAATTTTCTGGCTAATTTACTGACCTCTCTCGACTGACGGATTGGCTGACTAATCCCCCCCCCCCCCCCCACACCTCCCCCCCCCCACACACACACACACACACACACTCCATGCCCCTACAATGTGCCTCCCATGAAGTTGATGTTAGAAGTTCCCTTTAGAATTCTCTGAATGACTCTGAATACCATTCTGTCTGAGTGGCTGTAATTGGTTGGTGTCAATCGCTTTTTATAGTGTGTGTGTGTGTGTGTGTGTGTGTGTGTGTGTGTGTGTGTTTCCCCGTCTCCAAGGCAACCTTCAAAGGCTGGATGGAGATTATGTATGCTGCTGTGGACTCCCGTTCGGTAAGTTAAAGCCACACATCAAACACACAACCCATTTGTGAATGAATTAGTAGGTCCGATACGTTTAGTGGAATGTTTTCCGTGTCGTCATGATGCGTTTATGGAGCAACTTGACATCATAGCAGAATGACATCATAGCAGAATGACATCATAGCAGAATCCAGTGATGATAAGAAAACAACTGTTCTGAACATTAATCTGATATCGTGAGTCGGTTCCATTGTTAGTCAGTCACTTTAAATACATTTTTAAATAAGGTGTTGTTTTATCGTTGTTTGGTGGACGTTATGGAAAAGCGTATCGTTGATTTCCTGTTTGTTTTTTTATTCATTTATCTGACTTCCTGTTAATGTGGAGGAAGAGCATGTCATTGATTTCCTGTTTATTTGTTTGTTTGTTTATTTTTCGTATTTCCTGTTTAGGTGGAGGAACAGCCGGTCAAGGAGATCAACCTCTACATGTACCTGTACTTTGTCATCTTCATCATCTTTGGGTCTTTCTTCACCCTTAACCTCTTCATCGGTGTCATCATAGACAACTTCAACCAGCAGAAACGAAAGATGAGTACCACTCTCCAGGCCTATAACGCCTCCATTAATGGAGGGAGTGAGGGAGGGAGGGAGGGAGTGAGGGGTGGAGGGAGGGAGGGATTATATGAATAAATTGATATGCAGTTGATATGAATAAATTGATATTGATTTGTAATGGAGGATTTATCAACACTTTTCTTTTCTAAACAGACTATTAGGATCATCATTGATTAATTAAATCAGTACAATTAAAATGTGTCTGTCATTAAATTACTTTCTGTTTGAATTCAACTTTTTTTTGCCATTCGTAAGCAATTTCACATTTGATTGCACACTGTAATCAAAACTACTGCCACCTCATGACAATTATCAGTCATCATTAAAAAGTTTTTAATAGTTATAATAACAATGTAGTGTTTGTGTTTTTACTTAGGAGGACAAGACATCTTTATGACCGAAGAACAGAAGAAATATTACAACGCTATGAAAAAACTTGGTTCAAAGAAACCCCAGAAACCCATCCCCAGACCTCTGGTACGTACATTACCCTGACCCTAACCCTGACCCTAACCCTAACCCATCCCCAGACCTCTGGCACGAACTGAACCCTGACCCTAACATTGACCCTAACCTATTCCCAGACCTCTGGTAAGAACTGAACCCTGACCCTAACCCTGACCCTGATCCTGACCCTAACCCTAACCTATCCCTAGACCTCTGGTACGTACATTACCCTGACCCTAACCCTGACCCTAACCCATCCCCAGACCTCTGGTACGTACATTACCCTGACCCTGACCCTGACCCTAACCCATCCCCAGACCTCTGGTACGTACATTACCCTGACCCTGACTCTGACCCTAACCCTGACCTTGATCCTGACCCTAACCCTAACCCTAACCTATCCCTAGACCTCTGGTAAGAACTGAACCCTGAACCTGACCCTAACCCTAACCCATCCCCAGACCTCTGATAAGAACTGAACCCTGACCCTAACCCTGACCCTAACTCTGACCCTAACAAGGGACACTGTAATATCACACATTTGGACATAAAGCTGGAAACAAACTACATATAAAATAACACAATTAACACACGTTCAATTTAAATAAAGCTATATTAAAGCTGTTTTTCTATAGACAACAGTTTCTGTATTTTTTTTTGCAAGTACCATATTTGAAAAGAAAATGTATGTCTAATTTGTTTTGGTCACTTTTTCCGGCTCTTTTTTTACTCTCTAGAACCCAATCCAGGGATTCTTCTTTGACCTGGTGGGCAAGCAGGCGTTTGACATCATCATCATGATCCTCATCCTCCTCAACATGATCACCATGATGGTGGAGACGGACGAGCAGTCCCCGCGCATGGAGTACATCCTCAACAACATCAACCTCGTCTTCATCGTTATCTTCTCGGTCGAGTGCCTGCTGAAGATCGTGGCGCTGCGATGCTACTTCTTCACCATCGGTTGGAACATCTTCGACTTTGTGGTGGTCATTCTCTCTGTCGTGGGTGAGTTGTTACTGTAGACTTCATGGTGCCCATTCTGTCATTGTAGGAACGTAAGTTGTTACTGTAGACTTCATGGTGCCAATTCTGTCATTGTAGGAACGTAAGTTGTTACTATAGACTTTGGTCGTTCTGTCATTGTAAGTACGTAAGTTGTTACTGTAGACTTTGTGGTGATCATACTGTCATTGTTGGTGTGTAAGTTGTTGCTGTAGACTTTGGCCATTCTGTCATTGTAGGTACGTGAGTTGTTGCTGTAGACTTTGGTCGTTCTGTCATTGTAGGTACGTAAGTTGTTACTGTAGACTTTGTGGTGGCCATTCTGTCATTGTAGGTACTTAAGTTGTTACTGTAGACTTTGTGATGGTCATTCTGTCCATAATGGGTGAGTTAGCATTGTCATAATTTATTTTTATTAATAAAGTGGAGTCAATAATAGTAATATTTGTAGAGTGTTAAACTAGTGGATGAATGTCTAGAGAAATTCAGTTGTTTGTGCTGGTCATTGTTAATTGTGGCTTGGCACCTAAATATTTTTATGATAGTTGTATGTGCAGAAGGTTCAACCAGCAGATCAAATTATTAGTGGTGGCCCTGTTGTTAATTGTAAATATGCTGATGGATTAACGGTACTTTATAATGGTAGCAGGTCAGCTATAAATGAGTGTGGCAAAAATGATTTGTGGTGGTCATACTATGTGTGTGTGTGTGTGTGTGGGGGGGGGGGGGGATTTCAGCTCAGCAGTGCCACTCTGTCTTTTAAATATGAAAAAAAAACTCACAACTAAACCGTTTTTTGTTTTTGTTTGTTGGTTTAATTGACTGTGTTCCAGTTAAACCACTGTCTATTGACCTGTTGTCTCCTCAAATACATGTTCCCTTTGTCACTGACTCCCCATTGTCTTGTCCTCATCCTTGTAAAGAACAGGGTTTAGGGTCCACTGGATCAAGGTCATAGCGGTGATTGCCAAGGTGGAGGAGGATATGTCAAGTACAGAACCTAGATATGTTGTTATTGTGACACACAAAATGGCGGTCGGCACTTATTTTTAACTGTATTGTGGATTTTAATGACAGCATCAATCACAGTACCTGTCGCCCTCAGTCAAGGCTAGGCTTTTCAGCCACGATGAGTTTTGGCTCTCTTGAAGCCTACAGTGTAGTCCCACATACCGTGCCCGTTAGCATGCTAAAGCTAACACATTTGAAAACCAACTGCCGTTTAGTTCTGACCTATAGCCCTGCCCTGCTGATCAGAGAATGCTAACTGATGGCATCTGTCAACATAGTGTGCATGTTAGCTATCACCTTTTCCTCTTTGCAGTGTTGGCGGTTTGTCATTGAATTCAATCAGGGACCATGTACAGGACGATATAACCTTGATACCTTATTTAGTAAGCAGCCCCTATCCAGTGCAGTGGCCCCATATATGCATTCTAATATTAACTTTAAACCATTATAAGATTATTTACTGTTCACAATTACTAGAGTGTATACTTTCAAATAAAGTTTTGAAAAAACACAAAGATATTAAATTAAATAGATCCTTATTCCTTGTTTGAATTAAACCCTTCAATACAAGCTTTGCTTGACTATAGTAGCTTGTATGTCATCTTCTCTGGTGCTAACAGGCTATAGCTAGCTAACTGCTATGGCTAGGTCATCTGAAAGCTAACAGACTGTAGCTAGCTAACTACAAAGACTAGCTCCACTTGAAGCTAACAGGCTTTAGCTAGCTAACTGCTGTTGCCAGCGCCCCTAGACGATTATATATATGCTTTAGCCAGCTAACTGCTGTTGCTATTTCCACTTAAAACTAACCGCTATCCACAGTGTGAATATGACCATATATGTACAGCACTATGACAGCCACTTAAACAAGCTGTGCAAGGAAAGCTCATACAAGACGAATGTGTTTTGGCACATCACTGATAACTGTAGACAAGGAGGTGTGCGTACGTGTGTACTTGTGTGTGTGTGTGTGTGTGTGTGTGTGTGTGTGTGTGTGTGTGTGTGTGTGTGTGTGTGTGTGTGTGTGTGTGTGTGTGTGTGGACAAGGCTGTCTGGGGGAGGGGAAGGTAACCAGTGCAATCAGGGCTGACACAGGGCTGTCCCATGGGGCAAATCAAATGTGATTGAGGTGTTACATCAGCTGTTCTCTCTGTGTGTGTGTGTGTGTGTGTGTGTGTGTGTGTGTGTGTGTGTGTGTGTGTGTGTGTGTGTGTGTGTGTGTGTGTGTGTGTGTGTGTGTGTGTGTGTGTGTGTGACTGACAGAATGGGCAGGGGAGATAGACAGAGACAAGAGAGAGAAAACAAGAAAAGAGAAAGAAATAAAGAGAAAGATTGAGAAAGAACGACAGTAGGAAAAGAGAAAAGAGGGAAGGCTAGACAAACACGAGGAGGAGGAGGAGAAACAAGAGGGAGAGCAGGAGGAAGATGATGCTGAGCAGAAAGGAGATGAGGAGGAAGATGATGCTGAGCAGAAAGGAGATGAGGAGGAAGATGAGCAGGAGGAGGAGGAGGAGGAACAAGAGGGAGAGCAGGAGGAAGATGATGCTGAGCAGGAGGGAGATGAGGAGGAAGATGATGCTGAGCAGAAAGGAGATGAGGAGGAAGATGAGCAGGAGGAAGAGGAGGAGGAACAAGAGGGAGCGCAGGAGGAAGACTATGATGAGCAGGAGGGAGAGCAGGAGGAAGATGAGCAGGAGGAGGAGGAGGAGGAGGAACAAGAGGGAGCGCAGGAGGAAGACTATGATGAGCAGAAAGGAGATGAGGAGGAAGATGAGCAGGAGGAGGAGGAGGAGGAACAAGAGGGAGCGCAGGAGGAAGACTATAATGAGCAGGAGGGAGATGAGGAGGAAGACTATGATGAGCAGGAGGAGGAGGAGGAGGAACAAGAGGGAGCGCAGGAGGAAGACTATGATGAGCAGGAGGGAGATGAGGAGGAAGATGATGCTGAGCAGGAGGGAGATGAGGAGGAGGAACAAGAGGGAGCGCAGGAGGAAGACTATGATGAGCAGGAGGGAGATGAGGAGGAAGATGATGCTGAGCAGGAGGGAGATGAGGAGGAAGACTATGATGAGCAGGAGGGAGATGAGGAGGAGGAGGAGGAGGAACAAGAGGGAGAGCAGGAGGAAGACTATGATGAGCAGGAGGGAGATGAGGAGGAAGATGATGCTGAGCAGGAGGGAGATGAGGAGGAGGATGAGCAGGAGGAGGAGGAGGATGAACAAGAGGGAGAGCAGGAGGAAGACTGATGAGCAGGAGGGAGATGAGGAGGAAGTTGATGATGAGCAGGTGGAAAAGGAGGAGGAAGATGATGATGAACAAGAGGAAGAGGAGGAGGAGAACAATTGGGAACTAATCTATGATTGTGGCAACCATCCCCCTTGTCAACTGCTTCTCTTGTCATAGTAATATATAACTTACTCTGCAAGGAGAGAGGGAAGGGAGGGAGTATGTATTAGTGTGGGGGTCTAAATGTGACCATGGGTTCACCTCTGGGTTAAAAAAGGATTACGTTTTTTTTTTAATGTATTTTAGTTTCATCTGATGGAAAATGAGAGATGCTATGCTTTTGTTTTTGGGCACTTTGGAGTATAACTCTACCATTTTTTTTTATTTTTTATTATTTCCCTTAGGCATCGTGTTGGCGGACATCATTGAGAAGTATTTTGTCTCGCCCACTCTGTTCCGAGTGATTCGATTGGCCAGGATCGGCCGCGTTCTCCGCCTCATCAGGGGCGCCAAGGGAATCCGGACGTTACTCTTCGCCTTGATGATGTCACTTCCAGCCCTCTTTAACATCGGGCTCCTCCTCTTCCTGGTCATGTTTATCTACGCCATATTTGGCATGGCAAACTTTGCCTACGTGAAGAAGCAGGCGGGGATAGACGACATGTTTAACTTTGAGACGTTCGGGAACAGTATGATCTGTTTGTTTCAGATAACCACCTCAGCCGGGTGGGACAACCTCCTCAGCCCCATCCTCAACAACTCCCCAGGTAAAACCAACCTCATTATCAGTCCCCTCCTCAACAACTCCCCAGGTAAAACCAACCTCATTATCAGTCCCCTCCTCAACAACTCCCCAGGTAAAACCAACCTCATTATCAGTCCCCTCCTCAACAACTCCCCAGGTAAAACCAACCTCATTATCAGTCCCATCCTCAACAACTCCCCAAGTAAGCCCAACCTCCTTATCAGTCCCATCCTCAACAACTCCTAAGGTAAACCCACCTCCTCCTCAGTCCCTCCTCAACAACTCCCCAGGTAAACCCAACCTCCTCCTCAGCCCAATCCTCAACAACTCCCCAAGTAAACCCACCTCCTCCTCAGCCCCATCCTCAACAACTCCCCAGGTAAACCCAACCTCAGTATTAGTCCCATCCTCAATAACCCCCCAGGTTAAACCAACCTCCTCATCCTCAACAACTCCCACCCAACCTCATTATCAGTCCCATCCTCAACAACTCCCCAGGTAAACCCAACCTCATTATCAGTCCCATCCTCAGCAACTCCCCAGGTAAACCCAACCTCCTAAACCCCATCCTCAACAACTCCCCAGGTAAACCCAACCTCCTGAACCCCATCCTCAACAACTCCCCAGGTAAACCCAACCTCCTCATCCTCAACAACTCCCCAGGTAAACCCAACCTCCTCATCCTCAACAACTCCCCAGGTAAACCCAACCTCCTGAGCCACAGCCCCATCCTCAACAACTCCCCAGGTAAACCCAATCTCCTCATCCTCAACAACTCCCCAGGTAAGCCCAACCTCATTATCAGTCCCATCCTCAACAACTCCCCAGGTAAGCCCACCTCCTCCTCAGTCCCTCCTCAACAACTCCCCAGGTAAACCCAACCTCCTCCTCAGCCCAATCCTCAACAACTCCCCAGGTAAACCCACCTCCTCCTCAGCCCCATCCTCAACAACTCCCCAGGTAAAACCAACAACCTCATCCTCAACAACTCCCGAGGTAAACCCAACCTCCTCAGCCCCTCCTCAACAACCCCAGGTAAACCCATCCTAAACCTCAGCCCCATCTTCAACAACTCCCCAGGTAACCCAACCTCCTCCTCAGCCCAATCCTCAACAACTCCCCAGGTAAACCCACCTCCTCCTCAGCCCCATCCTCAACAACTCCCCAGGTAAAACCAACAACCTCATCCTCAACAACTCCCCAGGTAAACCCAACCTCCTCAGCCCCTCCTCAACAACCCCAGGTAAACCCATCCTAAACCTCAGCCCCATCTTCAACAACTCCCCAGGTAACCCAACCTCCTCAGCCCCACCCTCAACAACTCCCCAGGTAAAACCATGACAGGGTAAATAGAAGTAACTCCTTTTGACAGATTGGCTCAGGAAGAGACCCCTGAATAAATATAATGAAAATGAAAAGTGTGTGAGCGTGTTTTTCTTCTCCTCACCCCCTCCCGTCCACAGAGGAGTGTGACGCCAACATCCCCCACACGGGGACCAGCGCCCGGGGCAACTGTGGGAACCCCTCGGTGGGCATCACCTTCTTCGTCACTTACATCATCATCTCCTTCCTCATCGTGGTCAACATGTACATCGCCATCATCCTGGAGAACTTCAGCGTGGCCACGGAGGAGAGCACAGAGCCGCTGAGCGAGGACGACTTTGAGATGTTCTATGAGGTCTGGGAGAAGTTTGACCCAGAGGCAACGCAGGTATTATTATTATTATATTTATTTATTATTATTATGATTATGATATATCCTATATTAGCTGTTCTACCAGGTCTGGGAGAAGTTTGACCCAGAGGCAACGCAGGATTTATTATTATTAAATGTATATTTATTTATTATAATTGTGATATATCCTATATGAGCTGTTATACGAGGTCTGGGAATAGTTTGACCCAGTTGCAACACAGGTATTATTATTATGAGATATCCTATTTGTATTTAAAGTGTAATGTTTTTTATACTATGTTGTTATAAATAAACATATCAGGGTGTAATGCTGTTCTCTGTCTGTATGAAACACATTTAAAACATATTAAAGCACTTTGTAACATTTCTTCTCAAAAGTGCTACATAAATAAAGATATAAATTCTCTCTCTGCCTTCGCCTCCTCCTTGTCCACCAGTTCATCGAGTACGCCAAGCTATCGGACTTTGCCGACACCCTCTCGGAGCCCCTGCGCATCGCTAAGCCCAACAAGATCAAGCTGATCTCCATGGACCTCCCCATGGTGAGCGGGGACAAGATCCACTGCTTGGACATCCTGTTCGCCTTCACCAAGCGCGTGCTGGGCGAGTCGGGCGAGATGGACGCCCTCAAGCAGCAGATGGAGGAGAAGTTCATGATGGCCAACCCTTCCAAGATCTCGTACGAGCCAATCACCACCACGCTGCGGCGTAAACAGGAAGAGGTGTCGGCCACGGTGATCCAGCGCTGTTACCGGCGCCACCTGATACGGAGGCAGCTGAAACAGGCGTCGCTGTTCTACCGGCAGATCACCCACTCCGCCACCCACACCACGCCCTGTCACGCGGGGGAGGAAGGGGAGGAGGAGGAGGAGGAGGAGGACCTGCAGGAGAAGGAGGGGCTCATCGCCACCATGATGAAGGAGAACTATGGCTCCCCCAGAATGGAGCGCTCCCAAACCGTCTCCTCCACCTCCTCGCCCCCCTCTTATGACAGCGTCACAAGGGACTCCTCCCAACTCTTCCACCCTCTCCCCCTCGCCGACGGCAACCGCGCCGTCGCCGGGGGCGATGAGCGGAACAGACGATGTCCGTCCGAAGCCGACAGAGACGCCGAAACGTTTCTGTAGCAACGGGACGTTTTTATTATTTTTTATTTTTGGGAATAAGAGGTGTGGCAAGAGAGAAAGTAGGTCATCCCCTCTTTGCTCGGGACGGGCGGATTGCTTTCTTTGCTGAATGAATGTAACGTAGTAGCAAAAGAAACGCTCACACACTGAGGATGAGAGGAGAGCAGGGCTGATCTTACGTAGTATAGAAACGCTCACACACTGAGGATGAGAGGAGAGCAGGGCTGATCTTACGTAGTATAGAAACACTCACACACTGAGGATGAGAGGAGAGCAGGGCTGATCTTACGTAGTATAGAAACACTCACACACTGAGGATGAGAGGAGAGCAGGGCTGATCTTACGTAGTATAGAAACGCTCACACACTGAGGATGAGAGGAGAGCAGGGCTGATCTTACGTAGTATAGAAATGCTCACACACTGAGGATGAGAGGAGAGCAGGGCTGATCTTACGAGATGGCGGTTTTTTATGTTCTCAGAAAATGTGTTTTTTCTAGGAGGGAATACAAACGACGCAAGGATAAAAAAAAGTATATCTTCGTTTCAGCTCCAGTTAAGTCAACTTCTAAAACCACAGAAGAAGAAGAGAGAGAAACACTTCCTTCCTCTAGTCCTGACAACTCTACCTGACCCTTTTCAGGAACACCTGACAGAAAGAGAGCGAAAGATACAGAGATAAAGTTATAAAACAAAGGTATACCCAATGTTTTCGAAGTGAAAGTATAACTTTGTTAATGTTACTAGTCTTTCATAGCGAAACAATTATGAATTTTTCTTTTTTATATTTTTGAAGAGAAAGATGCAAAATGACGGAGGAATGGTCGCGTGGGAAAAAAACGTCCCAAAAACAAACTTCTGTAACTTCAGCTCCCGCTGTCTTATAAGTCGATAGTTCAAAGGTCAATTAACAACAAATAATAACATGGACGCAGCCTGTTTAACTTAGCCTAGCATCAAAAGGTCACTTTGCTCAAGGCAAACCAAGCACACCTCATCTCAACATCTACGATGCTTCTCCTAGATTTAACATAATGCCAATGGAGATTTAAAAAAAATAATAATGTAACCTTTTCTTACAAAAATATTGCAAGCATCTTTTCATGAATAATATTAGTACTAATTCAGTAGTTGATGTGTAGATGTTCTGGTGTAGCTATCTATCACAGGGTTGGGTCTCCATCTTACCAGACAGTGGATCGATGGCTAGATTCACTATGGCTACGGTCGCTATGGCTGTGGTCGCTATGTGACAATCAAACCTCACCCAACCCTTTGTTGTGATTCTCCATAGCAACCCAATCTCTTTTTCTTTTCCGCCTCCCTCCCTTTCTTCTCCTCTCTTGACAGTGTGACACTCCTTCTCTCCTCCACTCCTATTCCCTGTGCCCTACCCCTCTCCCTCGTCAACTCTCACCCCCCATTTCTCCCTCCCCCACTCTCCTGCTCTCCCTCCCCCCCAACTCTCACCTACCCTCTCTCCTCAACTCCTATTCCCTGTGCCCTACCCCTCTCCCTCCCCCCCCCCCTCCCTGCCCCGCTCTCACCCCCCTCTCACCCCCACTTTCACCCCCTGTGTCCTACCCCCCTTTCATTCCCTCCCCCCTCTCCCTCCCCCATTCTCCTTCCCTGCACTCCCCCATTTTGTGTAGGTCTGCGCCGATATCTAGTTATACTTTATTAATTTATTGATTTATTTATGAATGACAGTTGTTTTTTTGTATACATTTTTTGTCGTACATTTTGACCACATCACAAAGCGAGATGTCAAGGCTTCGACGAAGACTACCAGTTCTTCGTCCAATTTGCACAGAATCTGCCGCGTTTTAGCAATAATACTTTGCTATACCTTTGAAGTGACTTAGCTTACTGAAGGGGCTGTGTCAAACGTTTCTATGGAATATCTCTCCTCTTTGGTCTGGCTGATATCGCTCTCTCAGACGCCCACCTCTAAAGAAGAGATTTGTTGTTTTGAGTTGTTGTGATCTTTAAAGGCCAGCTGTGACTCGTGTGTCTTCTCACAGAAAGTGACTCTTTAAGCAATGTCCGTGTACACCTACAGAATATTACACTCACAACGTCCGTGTACACCTACAGAATATTACACTGAAAACATTTTTCCAAACTCCTCTGAGAGACACCAAAACAAAATGCAAACCCTTTGTCATCTTCACTCCTGGTCAAGGCCCATCCCCCGAACACTACAATTCCCAGAATCCTCAGCCACATTCCTCTCATGGCCACCCGAAGCGATCGCCGTGGATACGACACAAGAGGCACCGCTAGACTCTTTCTTTTACCTCAAAGTCTATCGATATCATATGATACTAATTTGTACTTTGGAGTTTGTTGAAAACGTGCTAATACCTTTGAACTTATTTTGGAGTCTGTTATTAACAGTTGACCATGACACATGTTCACCTTGAATCTACCTGAAGGGCTGTCTCCTATGGCAACAGACTCTGTGCCTGTCTGACTGATCCATTTGATTCTGCCTGTCTGATTCATGCCCCCCCCCCCTACACACACACACACACACACACACACACACACACACACACACAAACATCTAACGATTAATTTGATGAATTTATGGACTAATTTGATTCCATTATTGATTTATGAATTGATTGACTGTTTTTATGGACCTGATTGTTGTACCGAAGAGGGGCTGAGGGGGTTTCTGATGCGTGGGGGTGGGTGGGGTCAGGGTCAGGGGGGTTGGAAGCACAAGGAAAGGGTTAGGGTTAAGGGGGGCTGAGGGGGTTTCTGATGGG